>PDNC01000210.1:0-24328 GCA_002572885.1 Blastomyces parvus
CCCCCCCCCCCCCCCCCCCCCCCCCCTTGCCCCTCCCATCATCATCCCCCCAAATACTACATGTGACAGACTTTAAGGTCGTTTATGCAAAGATCTACCTTCTCCCTCCCATGCGTCAAATCTTCCAACCTCAACCTCAACCTCACCTCCCACAGACCCCAGCGTCTGCGTATTTCAAGCTACCTTATGTAACCTATAGCAGAACGACTAGAGAACCCCCCCTCCCCAAATGAAAAAGCAACCCGGCTGATCAATGCCATGCGTGCATGCACGCATATCGTACATTGCTTTTCTAATTCTATACCAGGCCCGTTTGCTATGCATATCATACCACACCATACCATGCTCTCCTTCCCTTTCTTTTTCTTTTCTTTTTTCATTTGCGCACGTTACATATTTTTCGTATATGCATATCTCGCATACCATACATATGCCTGTATCTGCAAAGAAAACATATCATATCATAACATCACTCTCAGCTCACCCTCACCCCCACATCCGATGCAACTCCTTGTTGCTTATGTTACTTTACTACTATGGGAGGTTGGTTGGGGAGGGAGGAGCTAAGCTCAATGGGTGTGTGTGTGTGTGTGTGTGTGTGTGTAAATTGTCGAGAACACTTCCAGGTTGAAAAGATGTCGCGGTAACTAACTAGCTGGCCAGCCGGCTACAGCAAAGACTTTTGAGCATTTATTAGAAGTTAATATATTAGACATAGGCAGGGGTACTATTTCTGCAGTTAAAACATTCTTGGACGTGCCGTATCATTCTTGGGGTTCAGGTTTCACTAGCAAGGAAGAAAGAAGTAAAAAGAGAGACGAAGAAAGGAGTGGGAGAAATTGGGAGGCAGAAATTGGGAGGCAGAAATTTGAGCGCGGAAAAAGGGATATATAAAAAAGATAAAAAGGTTAAGATATATCTTAAATAAATATATATAGTATTTTGGCTTTCTCTTTGCTGTGGTTGTCTTTGTTGTTGAGCCCGCGCGGGTTAAACCCCGTGTTAGGAAAATAAGTGTGGAAACCTTTGTTAGAAAAACTAAAAAAGCATGGGATTAAATTTTTGGAAAGACATATATAATATATATATATATATGTGTGTGTATATATATAAAGAGGTAAAATGCTATTGGCGGGTGTATGTGGTGTTGGGGTGGTGTGGTGCGGGGGGGTATAAAAAAAAAGATGATAATTAAGTATGTATAGCTAGCCGTGGGAAAGAGACGAGGAAGAAAGAAAGAAAAAACCTTAGAGAAACGGGGATGATGATGAAGCTAGGCGAAAAAAAGAGAAAGAAAGAAAGAAAGAAAGAAAGAAAGAAAGAAAGAACATTATGGAGGAGAGAAACAGAAATAGAACGGTGAGATTGTAGGGCGGGGAGAGGGAGGACAAGATCGGACAGACAGCAGGAAAACAAACCAAGAAAACAACGACGCAAAACGCGAAGAAGACACCAAACATACAACCACAACCTCAGGGGATTACGGACAGGACACCGGCAAAAAGAAAAATGAAAGAAAAGAAAAAGAAAAAATCCATCCAACTCTTGAAACGCATTTCCATCCACCGGGCGACGGAAGTCTACTTTCATTTCTTTTCTTTTCTTTCGTCCCCCCTCCCCTTATTTTTGCCCCCCATTCCAATATCCTTTTCCTGATCAAGGGACTTTAGCCTGGGCCGTGAGGTTTCTATCAACAACACAACAACCATCCTCCTGATCCGCTGGAAGTCTTAATTTGAGCGTTATGTTTCGACGGTCCTTGTTTGAAGGGGGGGTGGGGTCATTTGCGTCCCTCGGTCAGTTTCGTTGCGGAGAAAGAAAGCGGGAATCGATGGGATGATGGGATGGGTTATTGGCAAAAAGCGGGTGTGGGGTGGGCGTTGGGAAAAATCGTTGGTGTGCGTGTATGTGTGGTGTGTGTCGTTTCGTAAAACCGCGTTTGCGTTTCTTTCCAAATATCCAAAAAAAAAAATCCAACAACTCCAATCTTCAATTGTATGGCGCGGGTTGGTCCTGGTCCCAGGTATTATAGGTATAGGCATAGGGTATGTATGGTATGGTTTCCCAAGAGAAGTGAGGTGTCCGGCGAACCCATGCACATGAGCACCATGGGGGTTCGAAAGCAGGACGGGGGATGGTGCTCAATCGACGAGGGGTGTGTGTGTGTGTGTGGGCGTCGAGTTTTTTCTTCTCCAGCGATTCTTTTTTCCGGGGTAAGTTCGAGAGAGAAACATTAGATATTATTCATGGTCCAGAAATTCTTTTTTTTGCGTTTTGAATAAAAAATTCCGCCCATTTCATCGTATTATAATTCTTTTGTAATGCAGGTCATGACTCATTTGAGGGGGGGGAACAGGATTGAACAATTTTTCTTTTCTTTTTTCACTTCTGGGGAAGAGAAAAAAAAAAAAAAAAAATCCTTTTGGCCATATTAAAAACCTCCTCTGTATATATTATCCGCTGTTTGCTTTGCTTTGCTTTGCTTTGCTTTGCTCTGCTCAGCCAGATGACCCGCCGCAAACACAATAATAATAGCTTATGTCAGTTTAGATTAGAAACATCCAATTTCATAAAATTTGCCAAACGTCCTCTCACGCTCTCGTCCGCCGTCGGTGCCAGAAGCGCGCGGTGTCGGAATCCAGCGGAATCTGCGCTTGCTCCATGGCCGTGAAGAGGCGTAATAACGATCCTGGCGGCTGGGCGGAGGCGAATTCGGGCGGTCTTGCACCCACTGTGGTATCTCCTTGGCTATTGCTGCTGTTGCTACTATTGTTGCTGTTGTTGTTATTAATAGGCCCCGGATCTGGGACGGTAACGCCGAGGGTTTCGTTCAGCGTGTCGAGGGGTACTTCGTTTGCGAATTCGACGAGGCTGGCGAGTAATCGGACCCAGTGGATTAAGATCTCGGGATCGACGACCAGGTTGCTTGGAAGGCGGAATTGGAGGGTTTTTCGTTTCGAAGGGTTTGGTTGTGGATGTGGATGTGGAGGGGCGGGATGGCCGTTGGGCTGCTGGTTTGTGGATGTGGTTTGGGTTGGGGTTAGGGATGATTCGTCCGCTGGGTCTAGGAGGGCGGAGAAGTCGTATTTGTAGTAGTAGTGGGTATTGGGCTGGCGGAATTCGGGGAGACATGGGTTCATGGCATTGATGACTGATCGTATATCGGGGCATGTGTCTAGGAGATGAGAGGCTAACATATCAGGAGGGCATGAGCGGGGGAGATTCGGGGGTTGAAAGTGTGGGCTTGTAAGCGGCGTTACCCATCGTCTCTATATATATAGAAGTCTGCGTTAATTATATAAAAGTAATAACGAATGGGAATGGTCGCCCTGGAAGTATATGAGGGAACTTACGGGGTTGTTTTGATGGGCGGGAAAATTATGAAGGCGGAGCATTCTGTCGATCTCGGGTTCGTATACCAGCAAGATCATGGCGAGGTTGCGGACGGTGTGGAAGGGGAAACCGGCACTGGGATTGGTGCCATTTCCTATGCGGACATTGAGACTTGTGCTCGGGTTGTACTCAGTGTACATGATTCCATAACGCACGATAGGGTTGTAGTGCTCTGATCGTTGCGAGAACACACGCTGGAAATCCGCTTCCCACCCGGGCCCGTGGACAAAATAGGGCGGGGAGATGATTTTAATCGATTGAGTCACGTCTGCACATATGAGTTAGCAAGCAGTAAAAACATGGTTTTGGCCATCAACCGCAATTGCCGTTGCTCCTCCTATATCTTTTCCTCTCGTCCTTCTCACCAACCATTACAGACGCACACAGCCAGCCAAGCAGACAAGAGACGAAAGGGACCACTTTTGCTCACATTCATCGAACCATTCCGGGTTATTGGGATATATGGTAGGGTCCGTCGTTAAAGTCCAGCATTGATTGTGGACGCCCTGATCGGGGTCATCGTCTATATTGGGCATGACTCTGACGGGCAACCACTGTCCTCTCGGGCCCTGGGGCTGAACTCGATCGAGACGAGCCGCCAAAACGTGTGCGAGGGTGTCGCCCGGGTACGTGCTGAACGCAGTGGCCTTCATCGCCGTGAACAAATTGGCCTCCACCCGGACCGAGAGGGCCATGTTGTTGTTGGTGGTGTCCGGCGCTTTTCGTGGCATGATTCTGGAAGGTTTTCGGTACGGTTAAAAGTAGATTGGAGGGGTGGGGGGGATTAAGGTGACAATTCGGCGAACAGGGTGCAGGTTCGACAAATAGTCATTATAATGAGTGAGTGATTAGATATATTTTGTTGTTGAGAGAGCGCGGGCCGGTCTGTGTTTTCCCAAGGCGAGAATTGAAAACCCATAGACCGGAAAGGGGGAAAAAAAAAAGCGGTTGGAATTTTTTATTATTGAAGCATTGACGTGTTTATTATTATTATCGTAGGCAAACGAATGCACTTTTTTTTTTTCGTTTCTGTTTTTTGTTTTTTTCCCGGGGTGGACGCGAGAACCGAATATGCATGCAACAGGTTTAGGCCGGGAGAAGCAAAGTGTCTGGATGGTGCATCGCGAGGCAGCGAGGGTTTGAGGTCAGGCAACTAGCTAATAATAGCTGTGCTGTGCTGTGCTGTGTTGTTATTTTGTGATTGATGATGATGTCGGGCAGCGGGTTCGATTGCTGGTTGGAAAACACCCCGGTGCCCAAGGAGCCTAGAATGTGTCTGTGTTGGTGCTGTTATTCGATGTATCCAACGGTTTTCTACGGGAAGAAGAGGAGGAAGAAGAAGAGGAGGAAGAGGAAGATAAAAGAGTGCGGTCGCGAATATGATATCAAGCCGGGCCCTGATTCCCCCGCAATGCCGTTTGCAGAGAGACAGAGAGAGAGGGAGAGCCAAGAGAGTGGGTTGAAACAGTTTCTTCCTTTCTTTTTTTTTCTTTTCTCTTGCTTTGGGGCGGGAAGAAAGAGGAATGGATAAGAAGAAGAAGAAGAGAAGAGAAGAGAAGAGGGGGAACGAGTGGACTGGAGGAGGAGCCTAGGGATATAAACCGAGAAGAAAGACGAAAATAAAACAACCACCACAATGCCGGGGAAAAGAGAGAGAAAGCAAGGGGGAGAGAGGGAAGAAGAAGAAGAAGAAGAAGATGATCGCAAAGTCAGCAGCAGCACACGGACGGATTCGTTTGTTCGTCTTCGTCTTTTCCACTGCCACGGCGAGCTTCTGGAAGCGCGGGCGGGATCTCGCAGGGCCTAGCCTTTGCGCACGTCTGGGAGCTGAAATGCAAAGGGGGTTTTCAATTTTGAATTTTGGATTTATTTTGGCTTTTTGGATTGATTGAGTTGAGGAGATCAGGCCAGGCACAGGTTTTGACTATTAGAGATGAGATGACTAAATGGACAAGCCAGAGGAGAAACACTGTCAGGAAGAAATGATGATTTCTGTTTATCTATTTATCTATTTATCTATTTATCTATTTATCTATTTATCTATTTATATTTGTGTCTTTATTATTTCCTATGTATCTTATTTTTTTCCCTTTTTTCGCTTCTCCATTCTCTATATAAATTTTTATTTCCTTCTCGCCCTCTGTGACACAAGCCCGGAGAGTGAGAAGAGGATGGACTGGACTGGACTGGACTGGGCTACAGACGTGATTGATCGAATTAAGGATTGTGCGACAAGGCACGGCACTAATCATAATAATAATGAACTTCAATCTGTCAGGTGCAGCCAGAATATCAAATCATGATAAATAATAAACCAGGCCACGGTCTGCACCACACATCCAAATCGCACACACGCACGCACAACGACATGGCAAGCCTCGCTCCCACGGAAAAGCGGGGAGACGAGCGACGACGGCCGCCGACGGTCTAGAATCCAGCACGGAGTCCTTCGTGGCTCACTGGCTCAGGGTTGAAAACTGACTGGCAATGATGATAATGATACCTGCAGTGCTTGCGGTGCTGCTCACTGGCCAGCGCAGCGCCATCCTCCTGCATATCATCACTGATCAGTCAGTTCCACGCCCAGCCCAGCAATCATTCATTCTTAGCAGACGAAGGCAGCCGGCTGTCACCAGTTTGCTTTTTGCCTTTTTTTTCTGTTTTTCCATTATTATTGGGGGGTTTGGGCGGTGTTGGGGAGAGCCTAAGGGAGAGGGGTCCTGCAACCCTGTTCTTGGCTGCGGTGGATTCCTGCGTTTTTCTTTTTTTTTTTTTTTTTTATTTTCTCTTCTCTTTTTTTGCTCTCGTTTTGAGAAAGAAAGAAAAAAAGGCTTGCTCTAGATTGATCCCGGAGCAGTCTTTGTTTTTCCCCGGCTGCCCAGGCCGTGTTTGGACCTCTGTTTGTGTATACTGTATTGGAATGAAAGAAGACATGAGAATATATATAATAATAATGAGGATAATGAGAATAATTCATGCCACCCACCACCTTATTATTTAATTAGACCTCCTCCACCCCTACACTACCTTATTATCAATAAAACACCCCCTCGTATTAACCGCGGGCTCTGTCTCTGCGATCTGGCGCTGACTCGGCCCGCGGGGGGCAAACGGATTGGTCAGCCCAGAGCAGAGCCTCGGCGGATGCAACAGTATACAATACACATTTCTTGAAAAATTGTTGATTAATATAGCTTCCATTAACCATCTCCTAACAACTACTGCGGCTCTCTCTACGTCTAGTTCAAGAGCTATTAATCAACCTTCGAACTTGTCTATTTCGTCTATTACGCTCTGTATTTTGTGACCGAATCCCACCATAGGCTGAGACACTCTCCCCACCAAGCCCCTCCTCCATACCAAGCGAACGTCAGAAATATATATATATATATAAAATAAAAGAAAAAAAGCCTCTCCAGCCCGGCTCGATCACCACCATCGTCTACTCTTCATTTAACAATGACAGACCAGTTCGCTTATTCCTACCCGTCGCCGCTGGAGGGCTATGAGAACCTGCCCCCGCTCCCAGAGTATGTGCAGGACAATTAAACAATAACTAATACACCCCCAAAAAAGCTCGGGTTTTCTGATTCATATTTATTATTATTAATTAATTAAACTCCTCCTCTGATATCAGACTAGGGAGCGAAATGAAGATGGCAAATCGTTCAGGAACCCGCAGCACGGCATCCTGAGCAAGGCCTATCACGAATTCCCGGACCCGCTGGAGAAGGGCCGGCGCGGGGGCTTTGATGTTCACATCTATCACTATCAGGTTGGTCTGCTGCTGCTGCTGCTGCTGCTGCTTGTTTGATGCTTGGATAAACAGTCAAACAACATCTTGATCAGCGCGAATTAACACATATATGTAACAAAAATCAAAAGAACAACCCAGATCAAGCCAAATTTGCCAGAGAGCTCTGGGAGCGGATCCGTCGCGAATGTAAATACCCACCCCTCCCGTTGTTTATCCCTGATTTTACAAGATAGCTCTCAGAGGGAGAGCACAAGACAGAGAGGTGAACTGATATTGCTCTCACCAAAAAAAAAAAAAAAAAAAACCAACTAACCCACCCCCCCACAAAAACCCCAGTCCCCGAACTCCGCATCTACACCTTCTTCACCACCCCCATCGGCCCGCACCCCATCGCCATGTTCGAACTCAACCTCTTCACCCCGGCGCAGTTCGGCGCCTTCGTGCCCTGGCTGGTCATCCACCGCGGCCCGCTGAGCGTCCTCGTCCACCCCAACACCGGCGACGAGAGCGGGCGCGAGGAGGAGCGCAACCATACGCAGCGCGCGACGTGGATGGGCGAGCGGATCCCGTTGGATTTGAGGGTGTTTCGGCTCATGCGGGAGAGGGAGGGGGAGAAGAGGGGGGGGGAGTGAAGGGGGGTGGAAGGAGGGAATTGACGCCAGTTGTTTGAATCCATCCATCGCACTGAGCGGCGAGGAGAGGAGATGTTCCTGCTCATTTTTTTTCATGATGAGTTTATCTGTGAGTTTGTCAGCTTATGGATGGGGTAACTATGCGGGTTCCCGGGTTACAATCTTCATGCAGAGCTACATTGCTACATTGGGGGAAATACAGGATGCATGCATATACATACATAATAACTATGGACATGGGACAGTGGGTTACACTTACTACTCTAAAGAAGACAGGAAAAAAAAGATATTTCTGTTTTGTGTAGTATAGAGATCTTGAGAGGGGAGAAGAGGGGAGAGATGAATGCGGCATCACATTTCTTACATGCAGAATTTACATATTGTTAAGCTGTGCTTAAATCAGTTGTGATATCTCACACTGTTTCTTCTATACATATGATATAATAGCTCTTTTCTCTGAGCTGTACAGACAGTCTGATATAGGCAGTGTCATTTTTCAGATCAGTAAAAATGCTGTGTGAAAAGATCATATGCATACTGTGTATATACAGTGTATGATGATCTACTCTGTCAATATTACAACAGCATTTATCATTTATTGTAGTAGATGTATCAAGATTTTAATATATCTATCTGATCTACATTTACAGATTTTCAATGACTATTATATGATAATCATATCTTATTCTACTAACATCTCTATCACAGAGTAGATGAACTTCACTCAGCATGTGGATATGCATGTAGATACTTATAGCTCAATATCTTGATTTTAAATTTTTTTCTTCTTTCTTTCAAGATTTGAGTGTTCAGAGATCAGTCTGTTCTTTCTCTCCTTATTCTCTCTCAGTGAGATTGGTGGAGTCAAAAATGAAGGAGATGATTGACTGATTGTGGTTTTTAATCAGAGAATCAGATAAATCTTAAAGCTTGTGAGTGCACATTTGTGTGATGTTGATAGTGACCTTCTTATTGATTTCAAGAATTATTGTTGTGAAAATGAGAAGAGATGAGAGTATAGATATGTGCCTATGAATGCTTGGTGGAATAGTTTTATCTCTTTCATATAGATGTTTTTCTTCATCAGGAGACATTTTCTGCAGATGCCTGTATGATATGATATCGATCGGCAGTTCCAAGATGGCTTGCTGATGATTTGCATGCACCACGGGACGCGAGGAGAAGAACCCTGATATTCAAAGCGCTTCCCTCTCCCAGTATTTATTTAACCAGGGCCTGGCTGACCACGGGGCGTGTGGCACAGGACCTGCCTGGATGGATATTCCAGATGATCTTTCCCCTTATATTATTGGGAATTATACCATGGTGTTTCCCGCTTCTTTCATTTTCGTTTGTCGTCGCCGTCGCCGTCGCTCTTTTTAACATCCCTTATTTCAGCACAGTACGAGAGCCAGGGGTAAGGTACTCGACACAAACAACACAACTGCGGAGCTTGGTGGCTCGCTGTCAGTTCAGTTACACACACACACACACAGGTCCTGCACCGCGTTTCGCGTGGAAGAGAGCGCGGGAGAGGGGGAGAGGGCGGGAGCCACAGAGTACACACCCCTTTCAAGAGATATCGAGCGAGGTTAGGGGGAAATCGTTATTATTTGAAAAGAAAGGTCGACGACAGAGTGAGAAACCTCGGATGAGAAACCGTCTCGCACTGCTATAGTTGACGAATTAAATATCCGACGAGAAAGGTTGACGAGATGTGGGGCATATCGCATCGGATCCTGTCGATAGCCGTGGCATCGCTCCTGATCCAATGCCTCAGATACGCTCCGCTGGTCGATGCAACTCCCGCTTCATCTTGCCCAGCCCAGTACGGCGATATCCCGGAGTTCGTGCTTAAATATGGTAGGTTCACGGATTGGAAGAGCTTCTTTGTTTAAACTTTGAACTTTATTTCTCCTTTATTTCTATTTTTATTTCGTTTTTGGTTTTATACTGCAAGTCACTGTATTCATATCATACCCCGTGGACGGAAGAAGGAGCGAAAATGATAGCATCAATATATGAGGTCTCGTCACTCTTCTAACAAAAAATCCTATTGAAAATTACCACCATGTAGCCCCCCTGGTCTACCTGCACAGCGAAGACCCATACATGCCCTCCGCGTTCGCGACGCTTCTGGAAAACTCAACACCTACAATCAACTATACGCCTGTCGCAAATGTCCCGTCGCTTTTGACGCTCGACAATCTTGATTCGCTGAATAGCCTGGGCGGCAAGGACATCTTCCTCACCTCGAAAGAGGGCATCAGAGCGCTTCCGGAGTGGTTCAAGGGCACCAGGCCGGATAAGACGGGGAAGACTGTGGACGCTGTCTCGTCCGTCGTTGTGGTGAGGGACCATGGTGATGGGAAGACGGTTGATGCGTTTTATTTTTATTACTTCGCGTAGGTTTTTTGTCCCCTATTCCTCTCTTTTCTGCTGATTTTTCGGAAAAGAGTTTGGTGTGCAATATGATACTGTAATTGACGATGGCTTGTGACCAGATATAACCAAGGAAACACAGTCATCGGGATCCAATTCGGCAACCATGTCGGGGACTGGTGAGTACTTACCTTTCCGGCTGGCTGGATGAATGGACGAGCGGGAATGACGTGCCTGATCCAGGGAACACAACATGATCCGCTTTGAAAATGGCGCGCCACAAGCCATCTGGTACAGCCAGCATTCCGCCGGTCAGGCATTCACCTACCAAGCTACAGAGAAGCAGGGGCTCCGTCCGGTGGGCTATAGTTCCAATGGATCGCATGCGGTCTATTCAACTCCTGGGTACGTTTCGGCCTTCTTACCTTCTGCTCTTTCTGACAGAAAGATTTTGCCCCTTTTTGAATAAGAAAAACAGAAAAAGAAATAATAAACCTGACTAAAAACACCCCCAAGAACCCACGACCACACCATCCCAGGCTTCAACCTGCCAGGCGGCCTCCTCGAAGACGAAACAGACAGAGGCGTCCTATGGGACCCCCTCTTGAGCGCGTATGCATACAGCTACGACAACGCCACGGAGCTATTCACACCCTACGATGCCAGCACGCCCACGAACTACCTGTATTTCAACGGCAGGTGGGGTGACCAGCAGCTGCCCGATGATGCGGAGGGCCAGATCGTCCTGTTCGGGCAGCGTAAGTACGTGTCTGCGCCTAATGGGGTGAAGTTTAAGGGGCTGGTGAGGGAGGAGGTTTGTCCTGGGGATGGGGAGTGTGTTATTTATGACGAGGTGAGGGTTAAGAGGGGGGGTGTGGACGGTGGAAGTGGTTAAGCGTTGAGTGGAGGAGCGTTTATATACATACTTACTCAACAAGGGTATTATCCCTCGCGAAGTTCAATGGTTAATGAAGGGAGGAGGTTCTTGTTCTTTTTATATTATTGATGAGCTCAATTGCTTTGAACTGGCTTTCTTGTTTTCACTTGAATGGCTTGATATTGATGATACCCCTGCCATGGATGGATGAGGGACGAAGTCCTTGCAGAGGATTGAGGCAAGCAAGGAATTGTGTCTGTTTTTTCGGGAATAATAAATATATGCAACATATATAAATACAACTCAGAATCTATCATTGTGCTCAGGGAGCCGGGAACCGCTCTTTCTTGATTGTAGTTTATGTATTGTTATATTCTTTCTGGCCAACAGACTGATGAGCGAGGTTGTTTCTCACTTTTATAATTTATTTTTAGAGGTGCAGTCATGGTTGATATCTATGTAGAAAACATCTCTCCCACCCGGCATATCTTTAGCTGGCAGGTTGCTTTCTGCAGTGTTTAAAGGCAAGATGCCGCACTTCAGGGTTGGACTCAGAATGCGCTTGCAGTGGTAAGATATTCACCAAAAAAGATTATTTGAGTAGTTTGTTGTAAATTTTATATCTAGTTAACTAAGGTTCTACTGGACATTTGCCTGGACATCAGGAAACAAATATCAAGCCTTACAACAAAAGGTCATGTACATGTAGTCGGAGCTATTTTTCGCCCCAACTCACCAACACCCAGTAGTCTCTTTTATTACCTTCAAGTCATAACAAGAGTCTCATATGAAGCTACCTCTATCACTGAATAAAGTAGAATCATGATTTTGCTGAATATCATAATCAGTACTCTGAGTGACTCGCAAGCTCATTGATTTCAGTTCAAGAACAATTTTGAATGTAAAAATAGTATTAGATTTACTCAGTGCTCATGTATTGATAGAATCATGATTTTCTTCAAGAGTCACATTGAATCTCTCAGTGGCTTCTCTTGTGACACCTTGTAAGGAGATAAATATCTGAGTAACTCTTTTGCACAGGACGTAGCGGCCAGTGCTGCATATCTCTCCCACTGGAGGTTCTTGTGTGAATCGGAATAATCACAAATACCGCAAATAACAATACGAGGAAAGTCCGGCACCAGGCCAAAATTTTCTCTCATAACACATAATGCTGCAGTGTCCCTGCGAAGTTTCTCTCTTGCTTCACCATGATATGGATCAACACCCACTGATGCAATAATACCGTAATGCACTCGTGGTACATCATCCTCACGTACATTCCTTGTCACCTCCCACTCTGTTGGACACCCATCACAGGTAGCTGCAGTGGGAGGATGCTCATACTGGCTTTGAAAGAGTCGATCAAACTGTGAGCCTGGTCTAGCAAAATTCTGCAGCATGTGTGTGTTTCTTTGGACTGCTTGTTGAATATAAGTGGGATAACATAGGTTTTCCAGATATGCAGCTGTTCTCATCGTTTCGACTGCAGCCAATAATGACCTGGGTGGGCTTTTTACGAATCCAATGCAGGGGACCTTTCCATCTTCAATTTTTCTCATGTTATACTGGCGAACACCCCCGCATGTGTCAGTAGGATAGCTGGTCACAACATCACCAAGCCGTATGTCATTAGCAGCGGATGGAATCCCTCCTCCAAGACCAACCAGCAACACAACCCGTAGCGAGGAAAAGTTTCGTATCATGCTCCTGACACATGTTACGGTTGCATGCTGCGTATATGGGTACGCAGGACGTCGGTCCGTAAGACGTGTGATTACAACATAATGTCTACCGATTCGGCCCAATGTGTATACACCTGTGTATCCACCTATGTCTGCCCGGGGATTATCCAGCTCCTCAGGTGTCTCAAAACGTTCATCAAGCATTTCTTGCGCAGCGAGTACCTCGATAGGCAGGGCACAGACCCAGCCAATCTGGTACTCTTCGAGTGTGGGGATGTGGCTGATGTGCTCTCGCATTTTCCCCTCCTTTCCATCAGTTGTCTCGCTGGAGGCGGACTGCTGCCGACGCGTAGGAGATGATGGCCTTGAACTGTCGAAAGAAAGTGGAGGAAAATCTGATTTGTCCGACACAGTTCGTTTATCTACTTCAATAACGACGTTCGAATCGGCCTCACTTTCTATAGAAGAGCCAATAGGAATAGCGAAAAGTGCAAGTTGCTCTAGGTGGGAGGCAAGATGGCGTTTGAAGACCATTGGGAACACAGTTAGGACATTATCAGGGTCAGAAATAGGCAATCTAGACGCTTCGGCACGCTCCTTCAAGCGGTCAATCCAAGTGGAGCAGCAAGGACAATCCTGAGCAGGTATCTGATCGAGAGGCTTCCGACTGATTTCGAGAACAACCTGCTCGTCCCCGTCTTCTAGAATATCTGGATGATGTCGTCGTATGTGGGCAAGATATAGTTCTTTGAGGTAGAATGTCTTGCTTTTGCATATCCGACAGCTGTAACTGACACGATGGTTTTGCATTTCGTGTTGGAACCATTGGTTGATATCACCATAGTATGGAGCATCGCATTCGGGAAATGTGCACACGTATGGACGGAGATCAGCAAAGACGTGTCGCTTCCATACACGCTCATTCTTAAATTTCTTCATCCGGAAACAGAAGGGACATTCGAACTCCTCTTGGCCCTTTATTTTCAACTCCTCAAGCTTTGGGATTCTCGCTAATGTCGATGAATCAAGATCACCACCATCAACCGAACGTGATATTGTAGTGTAAGATCTTGTGTCATCTTCAGAGTCTGACTCCTGTATTGTGGAGAGCATTTGGGGTGTGATACGACCAGGAGTCAAGGTTGAAGCCTTCGTCACGAAAGTCGACGGTCGACCTGAGCAGTCGAGGAGTAGCTTCCCACCCTCGAGCTGCTTGTCTGGGGTTTGGGGTTCTGGAGCTGAGCCCTGGTCAAGCTCTTCTAGACTGAGTGGGTTATCTAACTGATCACGGTGATCTTGGATGTAGCATAGGTAATGCCGCCGGTGGGTAATGGCACGGCCGAGTCGTCTACGTAGCAATGTGAACTCTTCGGTGGCAAGCTTTGGGAATTTAGCAGCTACGTGAGCTATGTCGAATTGATCATTGAATTGATATCGGTTTCGACTGAGGGCTTTTGCAAAGCGATCAGTCGGATTAGCCTGGCGGACGAGGCTGGTGACTCGAAAAAGTCGGGTAATGCATGCATTGACCTCTTTGACGAGTTCATTTTCTTCATTCAGGTCTTCTTCCTCGCTCTGGTCGACATCATCATTGCTGAAATCACAATCATCATCTGAGATAGGAGCAACTGTTCGTTCTCGCTCCACAGCTACAATCTGTAAGACTAGTAAATTATTAGCTGACTGTTAGGAGCGGAAGAAGTGGCAGTGACTGGTGGCCCCCTCACACTCGCTAGTAACCTCGCTGAGGTCATCCAATAAATTCAAGACATAGCTCAGAACATCGCCTGCCTCGGACAGGCGCGCTTCAAGGGACATAGGAGAGTCTGGTCGATGAAGAGCTCCGATGTTTCCGGTCCAGAGACTGAAGCGCTCCAGTTGGTCATTAACCTGGTCGCCAATTGGTCCATTCTGGTGATTTGGCTCAGCAAGAGTAGTGACAACGGTTTTCAGTGTCGTGATGCAGTATCTGCATTTCTCCAACACGGACGGCGACATCTCCTGGGATTGTCAAAGGCGTAAAATGCGGTGGATAAAGAATGAGACTTGTTTTGAAGACTCTCAAGCTGTGATAGACGAGATGAAGTGGTGAGGCTGCTGATTTCTCGCAGGCCTGAAGTGCGGGGTATTTGGGTCCTTGCAGATGTGCTCTTCTCTTCTCTTCCCTTTGTTCCTCCCTCAAAGCTGGGAGTTTTTGGCACCCTCCCTCCACCCAAGGCCCCTCATCTTCCTCAATCCTGCCATCGTGATGAGCGGCATTGAAATCGCAGGTGTTCTCCTCGCGACCTTCCCTCTCATCATCTCTGGTCTAGAGCACTGGCGCGATGTCGCCAAGGTTGGCGGCTACCTCTGGCGAGTGAGAGAGGGATACAAGAAATGTCTAAGAGACGTCCAGCTGTATGAGATCGTGTACAAAAGGAACCTGCAAGAGCTATTAATGCCTATGGTTGCTGATGAAGAAGAGGTGAAACACCTGATTGAACACCCAGGTAGCCAAGAATGGAGGAGCCCGGATATGCAGAACCACTTGGAGGGGAGACTCCAGGAATCATACAGTTTGTACATGGAGATTATCAGTGAGATGAACAGAACTGCACAAGAGCTTAGCAGAGAGCTCTCATTTGATAAGACCGCCCTCCAAGACAAGCTCTCCCTGCCAGTCGCAACCCAGCAGAGGCGACCAGGAACTCCGCAGCCGCCAGCCAAACCTTCTCGGATAGCTTCAGTCAAATTGAAGTTAGAGTACGAGGCATTCCGCGCCAAGTTCAGTCTGAGAGCATCCGTTAGAGATGAACTCTTCAACCGCATGAATGAATGCAACCAGCGTCTGGAGAAACTGCTCAGCACGAGCGACAAGATTTCAATCCTTCAAAACGCATCGCGGCTGCCCACGAAGCAGCACTCGACACTTGAGGCTGTGTTGAAAAAGGCACGGAAGAAATCCGACCTTCTGTTCAAGGCGTTGAATATGGCATGGGGGTGCTCCTGCCAAGCGTACCATTTGGCCAACCTTCGACTCAAACATCACACGCTCCGAGAGATATGTTTTGAAGTTATTCTCACGTTTGTGGCACCCCCAACTCAGGACTGTAGTCTCTGGTCCTGGAGAGAGCTGCAGTGTGGACCTGGTGTCGGTTGCTCTCCTCCACAACAAAAGCTTGTTAAATCCTCTAACGGGCCGCAACCAACGTCATGTGTCGTCAATATCACTACTTCGTTATCGCCAACTCCGACAAGCCGGAAGAAAAAAGTGGCATTCACGGCTTCGACCCCCATTGTACCCAAAATTGAGGTACAAACTGTTGCGGATCCGCGAGTCAAACTCTGCAAGCTTCTGGAGGACCAGGACTGTGGGAAATGCATGGGAATAATCGGCCATGATGATGAGACGTATCATCTACATCCCATCAGAAGATGGAAAAGGCCTAATGATGATGATTGCCCTTTGACACTGGACTGCATTCTGTCCTCCGACTTCGAACGTCCGTTATCGAGGCGCCAACTATATTCTATGGCTTTGCTCCTTGCCTCCTCCGTCGCACAGCTGCAGTTCACGCCATGGCTTCGAACTGGACTTACTAAGAAAGATGTTCTATTCCTTCCATGTGATGAAGAGAACGACTGCATTATCCCATTCGGAGAACCTTTCATTCAACAAGACTTCTCCCTCGATCTCCCATCGCCTGTAGATGCGGAAACGAATGACTGCAATTTCTATTCACTGGGAATTCTTCTGCTGGAACTATGCTTCGGCAGAAGGCTTGAAGACCACCCACTACGTAGGAAGCATCCCGTTGGAGATGAGCAATCGAGACAGACGTTCGACCTTATGGCTGCATTGAAATGGTCAAGCAGTGTTCAGGGAGAAGCCGGTGATGATTATGCTTCAGCTGTCAAGTGGTGTTTTATGGAAGGCTCTAGCGTAAATCAATCGTGGCGCGGGGAAATTGTCAAATATGTCATCAGGCCACTGGAGCTTTGTCAAGGCCATTTCAAAGCCGCTGCGGTCTGACGCGGAGTGGATGAAAGCTATGAAGAAGAAACAACATGATAAAGAAGATATGGCTGAATTTTGTAGTATGAGTATGATGGCTTTAACACAGAGATTGAAGAGCTATCTGTGCTGGTGATGCAGATAAGAGAGTGCTTGGGGATAATGTGTTGATAAGAGGGGTGGTTGTGATTGTGTGATAGCTAGCATGTCCCTTCCATAAGTGAGATTCTGACCTTTTTATTTTATAACTCCGGGAGTCCCAACATTGAAATGAAATCTCTGAGAAATAGGTGATGAGAAGTTGTTGATTTGATAAGTTTCCCGTTGCTTTCACTTAGTTGTTACGCCAGGGAATGAAAGCCTCTTAACTAGTGGTTCTCTAAGCTTAGTTTTCTCGATCCTGAATTCACAGATTGTCAGTGCCCATGCAAAAGACAGAGCGGCAATCAAAAAGCTTTTCTACATACCCCTGGTATCAAATTGGAGATGAAATTCCTACTATGATATGCTCTGTCAGTCTTTTGCGGAATTTATAAACATTTTTTTCCGACTTACAGCATGGATGAGGCCAGATGAGGCCAGTGAGCTGTTTGAATATTTCTTGGACGTAATATTATATTACATTACCTAGGGACTCTCCGTATGTGTTTTTAAGTTCCAGATGCAGATATGGTGAAACCTCTCGCTCCCCGTATTTCTCCTGCGTGGCAGCGGAGGCCCACCACCGGCGGAAGATCAGCGCAGAAAAAAAAGAAAAATAGAGGAAAAGCTGTTTCAAAGCAAATATTCAATATCACCTTGGTATGCCAGACTCTGTACCGTAACTACCGTAACTGCCCAACGAAGCTTGTTTGGTCGGGCCTCCGCACTGAAATTAGCAAACGCATGGCATCCCGAGGTCTGGACAGCGCCATCCATGGCCATTGGCTAGGCGCGCGACTGGACAGCAGTATTCTTTCATTCAGGTACTGTACTTTTCTCGATTGGAAGTGGGAATTCGCATATTTCCTCTCTCAAATGATTTCTTTTTTTGAAATCTCCTGACCTGACTGAAATTCAACCGGCGGAGGACCCTGGACAGCTGAGGAGCTCTCTTCCAAGTTCAAACCCGGAGAAAAGAGAGGGGAACCACTCCACGATCTAGAGGCTAAATCCGGAGAGCTTCCAAATTCTTCCTAGCCTGGAATCGAAACCAGAAAAATTCTCCCTCGAACTGGAACCGTCTGGGGCCCATAGCTATCGTTGTGTGCAACCACGCAAGACACAGCGCAGGATGTGCGACGGCTCGAGGCGTGAGTCCGAGCTCATATGACTTGTACTCCGTAGTACTCCGTACGGCCTCGATGGTTCGATTGTTTCTGCTTCAGGAATCCAACACGGGCGCTGGCAACCGGGGTAGATGTTGATATCAAAATGTCCGTGATATATGATAATTACCGATCGAGAGGCGAAAGAGCTCCAGAAATACAAAAATACAGAAATACAGAAATTTCCGCTGATGGGGCTCTGTTACATAAACTTAACTATAACCAACAGCTGTGTATTGTACGGTACAGAGCGGATACACTGATACACAAAATACAGAAATACCAACATAGAGGCTTGGCAACTGTTTCGAGTAAGGCGTGGTACGTACCTGTATCGTATGGACGGCGTATCAGGTACACGGGTGTTCTCCATATGCAGGGAAACGAAGTGGGGAACGACACGGAGGAACCGTACCACGGGCTGTCTGTGTATGGAAAGCAACGGTACCGTACCGTACTGCTAGCGTCTACCCCTGAATTTGCCCATCTCGACTCAGCTTCCAGAACATCTGCAAAAAGGGGGAGTGATATTGGATGATGAAGAGGGATTGGGATAGGATGATGATGATTATTCTTCAGTTGATGGCTAACTACGATGTGTTCAGAAGTCCTAGGTATCCTTGTAACACAGAAGTAAGTACCTTTTTGTTTGGAGATCTTGTGCAACGGCGGAGAAAAGAACCAGGTACCAAGCTTTATGATACTGTAGATAGATATACAAGAGCAAAATAGAAATAAAATAAAAATAAAAATAAATAAATAAATAAAAATTAAAATAAAATAAAATAATGAGGCCCTGTCCAAAAAGGCCTAACGCGGTAATTTTATTCAAGCTCCAATCGCCGCCTGTCTGCTCGTCTTCAATAATCGTCTTCAAAGTTCTCCTTCTCACGTCCCCCATATTTTTCCTCTTCTCTTCTCTTCTCTCGTTCGTGTGCGCTGCTACTGTCTGCCAGTGACGCATCTCTTGTTCCTGTCAACCCTGCAAGAGTTCGACGTGAGACTTGGTTGGCGCGTTGGCTGAGGTTATCACTACTACTTAGCACTGGGTGAGTTTAGTGCGGCTGCTGGTCCCCTG
Organism: Blastomyces parvus; assembly: GCA_002572885.1. Lineage (NCBI taxonomy): Eukaryota > Fungi > Ascomycota > Eurotiomycetes > Onygenales > Ajellomycetaceae > Blastomyces > Blastomyces parvus. The sequence continues at coordinate 19,106 of PDNC01000210.1, forward strand.
TGGCTTAAGGGGGTTCAGTTCGTTCTCCTCCTCCGCCTCCAACTTCTTTCTGACACCGTCACCCAGCCAGGCTCGACTTCGACTGGGAACAGTCCCTCTCTCTCTCTATCTACGTTCCTTTCGATCTCTCTTTTGTATCCATCCCTCTTTGCTCCGCCGTCTGCGTGTTCTCGGGGCGATCGATCGAATCCGTCCGGAGCTCTTCCTCTTTTTTCCAAGGCTGGTCTACTTTTCTTGACAATCGCTTGCTGGGCTTGTGGATGTCGTCGTCTCCCACCCTTTAGTTCTATACCTCAGTCCCATCGTTCAGCTCAGCTTACTCTCCGCCGGGTGATTAACCTCGTTGGCCGTACGTTCTTATTCCTTCTTTCTGCTTTGTCCTGTTGTGTCGTTGTGTTGTGTTTCGACTGATCCCTCACCCCGTTGCGCCAGTTGGACCGACCTTAGAAACTCGCACACCCTGTACCATATTACGTATCGCATATATCGCGTCGCATCGAATATCCTGTCGCCCTCGATACTGTTGTTGGCTATTCTATTCTGATTCCTCTACGCTCACGACATCGTAATTCTTACCTTTCTCCCCACTCAAAGTACTGTTCGGTACACTTGTCCCCACACAAACCAACGAAGGAGCAACTGAAGTCATCGCAACCGTGACTGAGAAGCTGGGGTTACAAGGCTTTCAATTCAGCCTGACGGGGAAATTAAAGAAAAAGTTGCTTAAAATCGCCGGTGAGTACCTTTTTATTCCCCCAAACCATCTAACTTTGTAACGCCTCGTGCGATGCAGACCACAATCCACCCCATTGGAGACATGTTTCCTCGCCTCAGCTGCACATACCATTGGGCCTGGAGAACCAACCAACCAGAACCAATACCCCTTTTTCTAACACATGGACTTGGACAACTCACTCCTCGCCCGGGTTCTTCTTCTCTTCTTTGTCACTTTCTGTTGTTTCTGTCAAAGTTGGGATGGGAAATTTTGTCCACCAATTGTGTTTTTTTCTCAGCAGCAAACTGACGGCCTAATGTTTTCTAGATACGGTTTACATTGGCAAGGCCTAAATAAATCCAACATGTCCAGTCCAGCGCGGCCTCCAACCCCTGGGCGCAGCCCGCCCCCGGATGCTCTTCCAACCGTCACCGAGAATGGTACCGCCAATGCCAATGCTCAAACCGCAAGACGAACATCTCTAGGTTTCCTTCGTCGTTCAAAGTCCACTGAGCCTCTCAGTGCGGATCGCAAAGCCTCAGGCGGGAGAATGAGCAAACGGATGCAGAAGGAACTGGCTAAAGAAGAGATGCTGCGGCGACAGCGTGAAGCTGCTGCGGTCCCCAAACATGCCCCCCGTCTTCCAGATCTGCCCGCCCCTCCCCAGCTCAACACCTTTGGCGGCGAAAACGCCCGACAGGAGAACCTGACCGCTACGTCAAATCCCGGTGGCAATTACGTTGATCCAAATGCACCCGCGTCTCCGTACGCCGGCGCCGCGGGAGTAAGGAATAGCGAAATTGTTGACCCATACGCGAGAACAGAGAGCATGACACACCGTGGCCGATACAGTTATGCGAGCAGCGCAGTCAGCACCATCAACAGCCCACGGAGAGTACGAAGACGCAAGGACCCAACCCCGTACAAGTAAGTCCCCATTTATCCCACCCGCGCTCTGGCGATTTTTCTCTCCATGTCGTAAAAACCTACTAGGGAATCAAGTCACTAAACCACTCACCTTCAAATAGCATCCTCGTTATTGGTGCTCGTAAATCCGGAAAGACGTCCTTCCTCAATTTCCTGCGTACCTCCCTCCAGCTTCCCCCGAAAAAACGCCCTACACGAGCTCCAGATGAATTCGACGAGCCCCAACAGGTGTCAACGGCTAATAACAATTTCACCTCGCACTACCTGGAAACCGAAATTGATGGAGAGCGCGTGGGCCTCACGCTGTGGGATTCGCAGGGATTGGAGACTAATGTTGTTGATCTGCAGCTGCGCGGGATCACCACCTTTTTAGAGAGTAAATTCGAAGAAACCTTTAACGAAGAGATGAAAGTAATTCGCGCGCCTGGCGTGCGCGACACTCACATTCACTGCGCCTTCCTCATCCTCGACCCTTCGCGGCTGGATGCCAATATTGCCGCTGCGCAGGAGTCCATGGATGATCCGGAGAAATCGTCCAGTGTGCGTCTGATTGGCGGGCTGGATGAAAACCTGGATATCCAAGTTATCCGTACCATGCAAGGAATGACCACTGTCGTGCCAATCATTAGCAAAGCCGATACCATCACCACCGCCCACATGGCTTTCCTCAAGAAGACGGTATGGGAAAGCCTCAAGAAGGCTGGTTTGGACCCGTTGGAGGTCCTGACGCTTGAGGACCAGGACGACACTTCTTCGTCCGACGGTTTTGACAAATTCGATGAGCAGGACGAAGACGAGTTGATCGAACGGGAAGACGCTGAAGCCCAAGCCCAAGCTGACTCCGAAGCGGGAGCTGAAACAGATGCCGGGGCTGTAAAACCAACGGCCGGCCGGCGCACCCCTGATTCAGACACGGTCCCCATCACGCAATCGCCCTCCGCCCGCCAGAACAACGGCGGAACGCGAAAATCCTCCACGTCCATCTCAAGCATCAACGCAAACATCAACGCAAACCCGGAATACCCCTTCCTGCCGCTATCGATCCTCTCGCCCGATCCGCACTCGCTTGAGGATAACAACGGACCCATCGGCCGCAAGTTCCCCTGGGGTTTCGCCGACCCTTATAACCCCGAGCACTGCGATTTTGTCAAGCTGAAGGACACCGTGTTTGGAGAGTGGCGCGGCGAGCTGCGCGAGGCTAGTCGGGAGGTGTGGTACGAGCGATGGAGAACTAGTCGCCTTAACAATAATGGTAATGGACCAGGTAGATCCTCGAATAAGAATGGTGTCCGTGGTGGTTCGGGCAGGAGTGGGCGTGCAACTCGATGATTTTCTTCCTTTCTTTTTCTTTTCTTCCCTTTTTTCTTTAACTTTTTTTTATTGATTTGATTCGAGTTGAACTGGACATTTAAGAGAGAGAGTGTGTGTGTGCCATTTTTGTTTTTGATGTGACAGGCTGCTGACCCGTCAACATTATCTTTCTTTCTTTCTTTCTTGCAGGTCTTGAAAATTTCTCCACCGTTGCTGCGTTATCGCGCGAATTTCAATCGAGAGGCTGAAGAAAGAATAGGAGAACTTGCGTCGACTGGCAAGTTTTGGTCAGAAGAAAAATTTTGAGAGAAAAAATTAAAAAAAAAAGGAGAAGAGAGAGAGATGAAGAGGCAATGGGTTATGCCCCTCAGTTATCTGAAGGGTGGCCCTGCCTCCCTTTCTCTCACAGTTTGTGTAAGATGATGGACGGATATTTTCTTTATTTGGTATTCTCCTTTCCGTTCCGTTCCTGTCTGTTTTGACTTCTGCTTTCTGCTTCTACGCTTTAACAAACACGTATATCCCCCAAATTTTTCCTTGCGCTTGTCCTTCTATCTTGTTTTTTTTTTTTTTTATTTTATGTTAGCTTATTTCCTCTACTTCATTTCACAGCTTGTTTTATTCCCCCTTCCCCCCTTCCCACCCCCAATGCGTTTCTCGTTGAGGCGAGGCGGCCTTTACTTTTTAACTTAACTTTTTCCTTCTGCTTGCTTCTCGCGTAATCCAACGCTGATCAGGGCTGTATGTTCTAAACATGAATTTTTATTTACTTCCGACTTTTCCACGCTGCTTCTTCCTCCATATTTTCCTTTCCCCCCTCTTCCCCCCCCAATTTCGCCTCCCCCAACTTGGACCCATTCCACTTCCACTTTTCTTGTTCTCAGCGCTCTTCGAACGGGTGTTTTCACATAGCTCTCGCCCTGGCAACTCTCTCTGTGCCTCTGCCTCTGCCTCTATCCCTATGTTTCCCTTCCTCTACTTTCCATTGTTTTATTTTCGTTTTCCCTTTCGTCCTGGAATGCCAGCAAGCCGTTTTTGTCTTTTCAAAAGAAGAACCCTTTAAATCTGATTTGATACATCCATCTATCCATCCATTCCATCACCATAGTCTTCTTCTGCTCAGCTCTTAGCTCAGCAAACTCCAATTACCCGCCCCCCTTTTACCCTTTAGGTCAGTTTAGCTTATCTTATCTTGCTGCCCCGTTGACATTTCTCTATGTCTGAAAATCTTACCTTACTTACTCTACTTTAAAAAAAAACTCATTTATTTTTTTCTCATTGATTTATTTCTGTTTCTTGTATAGTTTCTTCGCTCTTCTACCCTCCTGCCATCACATGTGGGGACAAGCAACTGTGCATGAACATGCACACGTATGTTATGTTATATCTAAGTCTGCGGCATTTCTCGTTCTTGGTATATCCATTTATTCCCCAAGTTCCCTCCGCTGATTGCGGACCATACACACATACATACAAACCATTGCCCCCCTTCCAAAAGATTGAAAAACAAGAAACAAATAGACCTTTATGCGAAATGGATGGAATCATGGCCTGCTAGCAGCCATGAGCAATTTTTTGTCTTATTATCAGAAAAAACAAAGCTTTGCTCTCTCTAATCTAACCCCAGCGGTATATCGTATCGTATATATCTATATATCCATTCACCCCCCCTTTCCCCCGTTAGAATAGCTATAAGCAGGTAACTAGCTTATTCACCTATCCGCGTGCAAGGAAGCAGCAAGCAGTCCCTTGGTCCCCCCGGCTCATCTCATACCCCCGTCTCCGAGTAGCGTAGAACTAATCATGGTTTATAGGGTACACAGAAACCGCTCTATTGTTTCGTGAGGTGCGGGGGGGAGCGATATTTGTTAGTTCTTACATCTGGCACAGGTTTTTTTTGGAGATTGAGCGGCTCACAAATCGATTACATCTGCATCCATCCTCAAAGCATCCCGGGCCCCGTTCCCAGCATGTTCCCGTGCACTGTGATGGATGAATAGGGATGGGTACCTGATTAGCCTACCGCACCATATCATATAGATGAGGGGGTATAGATTGGGGGGACGGATTGAGAAAACATGTCGAGTGAAATCCATGAGAAACAAAGAATTACAACCTTCCTTCGAGGACTCAAGACTATCCCCGCATCATTGGGGGACACTGGCATGGCCGCCGCTACTGACATGAGACTTATGAAAGCCATGGAGATGGCCCAGGTGGACTTCATGATTTGAATTGGATGAGTGGTTTTTTTTTGGGGGGGGGGGGGT
>PDNC01000211.1:0-24298 GCA_002572885.1 Blastomyces parvus
TGTCTCCTCTGTGGTTATTGTTGCCTTTTACTCTAGTTCTTCATGTCGTTTTCCTTCCCTTTTCGTAGCTTTCATGTTTAGCTAACTGACGTGTGACAATTTTTTCGGAATTTACAGATTATACAGTAAAGAGGCACACGAGAGTTGATAATCATATTCATGTTTTATGTGAGGGGAGAGGGGGAGAGAGAGAGAGAGATAATTCCCTCGTCTCGTCATCATAATCCTCCAGGCTACTTAATCAAAATCATATTCCGCATTCGAAGATGAAAAAAAATACATTCCTTTTCCCTAAATTAATTTCTTTCCTTTTCACCAAGCGATAGCCCAGTGAACCTTAGAAAGCGAATAAGATTCTCCCCAAGTAAACATTATCCCCATCCCTTGGTGCAATCAACACATATTATTACGGTGTTAGAAAAACCGTTTTCGTATCTACAGTCAAAAAAGAAGCAGCAAAGGAGTCAACCTAAAACTCGAGCGGACAGCTATATAAAAAAAAAACCCCAAAAAATTGAATGGGAAAAAAAGTAGACAGGGGAACCAAAAAAAGGTAATAAATTGGGTCTTGCCGCGACTCGAACGCGGGGCCTCTCGCATATCAGATTAAGTGCACTTAACCGGGCAAACCCGAAGCGAGAATCATACCACTAGACCACAAGACCGGGTTATTGGTGAACGGATTTGCCACGCTGTAATTTTTGTTCTCATACACATATTCAGGAAATAAAGTTAGCTGTGCTGGAAAACAAGAGGAAATAATAATAAAAGTCAAAAAATCAAGAATAACCACCCCCTGCTGGATTACGAATATTCGCGCAAGGGGGTTGTTTAGTTAAGTTGGAACGCATGTTTCAATTATTGTCCTGGGTGTTTTTTATTTTGGGGGCCCGCCGTCATGATATTTCTCTGGATACTTTCGTCGGCTAAATACGTAAATAGGACAATGTCGCTAGGTGGAACTCGTTTTCTTTTTCTCCCGTTCTCTTGAGATTCTCTTGGGAGTTTAGTTCTCTATTGTATCAACAAATGATGTTGGGGAACTATTGTACTTATTTGTTCGCTCGTCTCTGCTCTTTATTCCCTCGAGAAAATTGTTATGTAGCATGACGATTATTGATAGAGCTGTTCAAAACCAGCTGTTTGGTTCAGAACTCCTGCCCGTTCGCCTTCGAGCTCTTCATCCCCTCCCCTGGTGCCTGTTGCAGATGGAGGGGCTAGAAGTTTCAGAATATAAATAAGTTTCCCGATCATAGTCCAAGGGGCAAGAACGAGAATTAGTACCTAGGTACGGTATGAAGTACAGTTTCCACGGTCATATCAAGCTCAAGCTCAAGCTCAAGTGAAAGAACTGGTCGAAGGTAAATAATTGAAGGTATCCAGCAGGAACCGTTTGGCATCTCTGCGGCACGCCATGAAATATATCCCAGTTGACGCCCTCCCTGGCGTGTTTTCGGATCTGCCATTGGGCCACAATGCTAGTTCGCCGGGCTGATCCACGGGTCGAATGGGGTCGCGGAACTGCGGCCCCCATTATTATTATCTTCATTTTCTGCTGGGTGTTTTAGACCTCTCAGACATGGAGCAGATTGGCGGGAGGGAGGGTGTCCAGTGAGTGATGGAGCATGGCCCGGGATTGCCGTCTGGGCTTGCCAGGAAGCCAGTCGATTGGGAACGATTATTCGCGTGCTGGCAGCAGGATTGTTCTGCTGTGCCCGTCGTCAGATACAACGGCGCTGTTCTATTGAGGCCTGCATTGGGGCTGGTGCGGCGTGTTTGGTGCAGCGAGTGGTGGTGTGCAGTGTGTAGTGTGTGATGACCACTGAGATGTTTCTGCCCCACCACGCTCGAACCGCCCGCCGCCCGCCCTTCTCCTGGTGCTTTGGCTGTGTTTCTCGTTGCTATTATTCTGTGATTAGGCGTGGATCTGGATTGATTTTCTAGAGGAAGAGGCGCCCGTTTAAGTATCTAGACGGCTAGCTAATTATTTTCCCCGCTGCGGCCTTTTTATGTGTGTGTGGGTGTGGGTAACTTAACATTTGATCCCCTTGTTCAACTGCATGTTTATGCGACCTCGTCCTGACCGCATCGGCGCCATCAACCTGTGATAAGGCTAAATATCACACCCCACGACTCACGACTGGCGACTGACGACTGACAGCTGCGTCGATTTGGCGATATCATTTGAATATTTAGCTTAGCCATCTCGGTACCAGCGCTAGTCGAGCCTATCTTCCCCTCTCGCAATATCAATATCAAGCCAGACTGAGCAACACTCTCAGGTATGACCATGAAACATTCCCCTCGCTGGTTTTTCTTCTCCCCTCGTCGCTATCACCAACCTCCCCGCCATCCTGTCACGGTAGATCGCTGCTAGATGTCACTGACAATGCCGTAGTTCTCCAGGCAATATATTCACCGTCCGCCTTTTCCCCTCTCTCGATCGTACCCCTCGTTCGCGGGACTCCCTTCACCCTCGATCCCACGACCTTTCTTCCCCCAACGGCATATCTCCAATCTCGACCCTGTATATCCCTATATCCATATATCCTTATATCCAGTCGCCATCATCAGATCTGCGTTACATATCATAGTCGAACAAGGTTTCACCAAAAGCCCGCTACCGGCAGAAACCTAATAAGCCACCCCTCTCAGTCCTGCCGATATCCTGTCCTTCTAACTACTATCTCACATCCTCTCATCCTCTCAGACATATAAGCAAAGGCAAAAATCACCAGGGCATTGAGCTTAATATCAATCCAGACAGGTTTGTAAACAGGAAATCACAACTCTGTCTTCAGGAGGAACTGAGGACCAGCAGAGTTGCAGTGTTGACTCTGCGTGACAAAGTGTAAGAAAGTTTTCTCTCAACTTGTCATTCACCTTCAAATTACTTCTTCATCTGTGCACTCATGTTTGAAGGGTTTCATTGTTCATGCTGCAATTCTTTCAGCTACCTTTCTTTTTTCTTTGATACTTCTTTTTACTTTGCCTGCCATGTCTTCAGTTCTTTGAACCTTCTATTCCTCCCCCCCTGTTTGTTCCTCTGCGCAAAGCTATTTCGCAGTATGAATCAGCTACGGCGAAGCTTGTGGGTCCCGCAGTGGCTGAACAAATATATCAAATGCCTTGTAACGCGTTTGAAGACTATATTTGGGGCAAGTTCCCATTGTCCTATGCATGGATTCGTGATAAAATTGTCTTTCTTTGCCCTCGGTTTCAGGCTTCGCAGCTATTCCCACTCCCCATTAAGCTCTGCTATACCATTGTTTAGTTTTACCCCGTGATTTGTCACTTATGACCTCGAACATCTTGATTTATCAACTGCGCTCGATCTCCTTCTTTTTAACAGTGTCTTGTTGCCTCCCAACGCCTGCCCGACCTTGATCTCCTCCCTTTCGTTGATGCTCCCTCCTTTCGTCGCAATTCCGACTGCTAACCTACTAGGTTTAGTCATCAGGATCTAGCACCATCACCATGGTCCAGCCACCAAGTTCTCAAGGAGGGTCGAGGAAGATATCATTCAATGTCTCCGATCAGTACGATATCCAGGATGTGATTGGGGAGGGCGCGTATGGAGTTGTCTGGTCAGTTTAGCACACCACCCCGTTTTGGGAGTCTGCAGCCCTGACAGAGAATATAAATGCTAGCTCCGCACTTCATAAACCCTCGAGTCAGAAAGTCGCCATAAAGAAGATCACGCCGTTTGATCACTCCATGTTTTGCCTACGCACGCTGCGTGAGATGAAGCTCCTTCGATACTTCAATCATGAGAACATCATCTCGATCCTGGACATCCAGAAGCCCCGCAGCTACGAGAGCTTCACTGAGGTGTACCTCATTCAGGTACGACGCACGAAAACCCCTAGGCTTTCTCGCCACGTACATGGCTAATTAGATAATTTTTTTCTTTTTCTTTTTCCCTTCCAGGAACTCATGGAGACAGATATGCATCGCGTGATTCGTACCCAGGACCTCTCCGATGACCATTGCCAATATTTTATCTATCAGACCCTGCGAGCCTTGAAGGCTATGCACTCCGCAAATGTACTGCATCGTGATCTGAAGCCCTCCAACCTCCTCCTGAATGCGAATTGCGACTTGAAAGTTTGTGACTTCGGTCTAGCCCGCTCCGCAGCTTCCACAGACGACAACTCTGGATTTATGACAGAATATGTGGCCACCCGTTGGTACCGTGCACCGGAAATTATGTTGACCTTCAAGGAGTACACGAAAGCCATTGACGTGTGGAGTGTTGGTTGCATATTGGCGGAAATGTTGAGCGGAAAACCGTTGTTTCCCGGCAAGGATTGTAAGACTTGCCCGCCCGCAGTGCTATGAGATGATCTTATTTATTTGTCTGGCAAACTTTGAAAAAAAGAACATATAGAAACTGACCAGTTGAGCCAACCAGATCACCACCAACTTACCCTCATTCTAGATGTCCTGGGAACACCAACCATGGAAGATTATTACGGCATCAAATCACGCCGTGCTCGCGAATACATCAGATCCCTCCCCTTCAAGAAGAAGATACCCCTGAAAGCCCTCTTCCCCAAGACCTCCGACCTAGCCCTGGACCTGCTCGAAAAACTCCTTGCGTTCAACCCCGTAAAACGCATCAGCGTCGAAGATGCTTTGCGCCATCCGTACCTGGAACCCTATCATGATCCAGAGGATGAGCCAACGGCTGAACCGATCCCAGAGGAATTCTTCGATTTCGACAAGAATAAGGACTCTCTGAGCAAGGAGCAGCTGAAAGGTAGGGAATGCGTCTGCCCCCCGTTTCCGTTGAAATATTTTCTTTTGTTTTTCTTATTTTATCGTCTGTTGTTCGTTGATGATCAATACTGACCAGCCATCGTCTTATTAATAGTTCTTATCTACGAAGAGATCATGCGGTAGACGGCCATGAATAATGAGACAGCGTTCCTTTTTTATTTTATTTTGTTTTATTCTGTTTTATTTTTTTTTGCCCTTAATTCATTTCACATGTTCGCAAGAAATAAAAAACGAAGAAGAAAAAGAAGTAGAAACAAAGCTATCCACGCCACCTCCTTCTGGTCCTTGCCGCTTCCTCGCTGCCCCCCGGTCTTGTCATAGATTGGGCCCAGCAAATATTGGCTATTTTTTGAGTGAGTGTGGGCTGCGGGCAGAGATGGCAGGCAGCTATACAGATCATTTGAAAAGAAGTACATGAATATCATGGCTCTAAAAAGGTCGATTCTGATGAAGCAAATGGCTGATTTTCCTCTTTTTTTTTTTTAATTTTCCTCCTTCTTGCATGGTTATTATTTTATTAGTTATGCCTGTTGGTGTACAGCTAATTGATCGATTTTCTAATTGAATTTTTTGTTGTTATTTCCCAGGACCGTGTGTATCTCAGCTCCGTATTTCTTTTTCTTTTTCTTTTGGTCTTTTTTTATCTCCCTCTGTTTCTTCCCTTTGTGCATGTTCCTTTTCCATTTGTTCTATTTGGTTTTCCCCGTTGTTGGGTTTGCAGTCTAGCATACGAATAATTCAAGGCTGGGTCAGCTAGAGTATCTGTTTAAACTTGACCAAATAATAATAAGTGTAGTTGACGCTTCAAGAGGATCAAAACTGGAGTACTAATTGTGAGATAAATAAATTGCCGTTGCCTGTAAACGCCCTTGGCCCCGCATTCAAAGTGGTTGATGCTCTGCAAATTGTCACTCAGAACTGCTCATTTTTCCAATTCCGAGAGAGTACTCAGCTACTGTTAAACTAGACCTCGCTCATTCGCAAATAATATAAAATATAATTAAGAATAAATCTCTTCGGGCGATACATACATACAAACCAGTGCATCTCCTCCTCCCCTCCCTCCTTTTCCAACCCTCAACAACCCACTCTCCCCTCCCATCCCCAAGCCCCACTAGGTCTTATATCACCGAGCTATGACAACAACAACCCTAACCTCCCTCCCGCCAGAAATCGCCTGTCTAATCCTCGCCTCCCTCCCCGATTTCACCAGCCTATTCGCCGCAATCCAATCCAGCCGTTTCTGCCACGCCACCTTCACCACAGGCACAAACGGCCTCGCCATCCTCCGCGCCATTATCCAGCGAAAGTGCGCGGCGCTAGAAACGCGCAAGTATGGCAGCGTGCTGCGCGATTTGTTTGACATTGTGCGCTACGCTGTTGTGCCCAGGGCGTGGGCGCGGGGCGTGTTGGGGGCGTGTTGGGGGTGGTTTATGGGGAGGGGGGTTGAGGAGATGTTGATGCCTGTTGGGATGGCGCTTGCGTGGTCGATTTGTACTGCTTCTACGTCTACTACGTCTACCGCTGCTGCTGCTGCTGTTGCTACTGATACTGTTCAAGTACCGGGAGAAGAAGGACTACAGCAAGAACCGGCAAAATCAAACAACCTGGATGAAGCCATTGCCCTTCTGGAAGATATCTGGAAAGGATCCGCGCCGTTCGGATGGACCAATCTGTCTGTCTCCCTTGGGGAGTTTCCTCTCAGGGATGAGGAGGTCACTGTGCCCGCATGGCCCTTGATGTATCCCCTTGCGGCGTCGCTGGTGAGGCTATATGCCATGCTGCCGGATGCAAGAAGCGGTGACAGTGACAACGATCACAAACGCGACAAAGTGCACGTCGATAATTGCGATGACAGTAGTAATGATAATGATGATGATAATGACAATGATAGTATTCGAGTGCTAGTCAGGGAGGACATCCTCAAAACGCTAAGGCCGCACTACGACAATCTTGACGTCGCCGTCGTCGCCGGGATAGACATCTACATCGACACCAGGACGTATCAGGACGGCTATGAGGATTTAGCGAGGAACGGGGTCCAGTTCATGAATGGCCCGAGACAGCTCTGGCAGCAGGGTGCCTCGGGTGGAGCGGGCAGGTTTGGATACTGTGTGCGGCCTGTGGGGAATTTGTTCATGTTTTGGATGAGGGTTGGGAGTCGGCCCAGGTTCCTCCTGCCTAGGGATAGGTTGCCCGTTCGTTGAACGGGATAAAAGGGGCGTTTTGGTTGATAGGTTGAGCTTGCTCATCGCTATGGCTTTGGTTACCGAGTGTGAAGGCTAGCGAAGGGTCGGTTTGTTTTTGAAATATTGTGGGAAGACCAGGAGAGAGGGGAGCAGGAAGAGCTCTATCAGCACGACGTATCACAGCACGAGAGGGTTTAACGACGTATTGGTTTTATTAGCGGATGGGATAGAGATACTTTTTTCTTGCAGTTCTTCATCCTTGGTATGGGGATATTTGCTATCTATGATGTGAGCTGGACAGGGAGCACCGCCGCGTACCGATGTAAATCTGCGGCAGGGATGCATATGAGGCGGAGACGAGGGCTATTCTTCTATATACGACCAACCTTATACAGATATATACATTTGTATTATTATACACTATATATGGAAGTATATAAATCCAAACAACATTAGACTTACGGCGTATACATGCCTCCAGGCGTCCCATCCCATCCCATCCCTATCTCACCCCCAACAAAAACTTCTCAATACCCTCCCCAACCCCTTGAGGGCTAGGGATTTCCGCGCATACATCCGGCTCCACTCCATACTGCTCACGTAGGTGGTCCCTCGTCGTCGGCCCAATCGTGGCGATATAGCAATCCCGCAGCGCCCTCTCGATTCTCCGCGCCTTCTTCTCGCCGTCCTCCTCTTCGCTGCCTGGGAGCACACCAAGCGTTCGGAGCATAGCCTCACAGCCGGTAGGCGAGAAAACAACAACCCACATAGCCCGTTTGCCGGGGTTAGTATGCTCGCCATCAGCGGCACCCCCCTCTAACCTTCTCGCTCGCGCATCCCTCAGCGCAGCCGCAAACATATCCTCGAATGACTCCATAACCCCCGTCTCATACACGATCAGCTCCTCAACCTCTATCCGTTTCTCTGGAGGAAGTGTGTCCGCCATGAGTGTCTTGGGGATGATATCTCGGTGTTGCTCGCCAATGAGGAATAGAAGGGGTAGTTTGGTATGACTGGTCCCTTTCGCTGTTGAGTTATTATTGCAATCATCATCGTCGTCCTCTTTTCCTTCGGCATCAGCATGGCTTCTTCTTCTTCTTCTTCTGGCGTGATTGGCATTGTAGTGGTTGAGGATGATGTGCGCGAGTATCTCGCCGGTGCCCGCGTCGTGGCCCATGAGCTGGCAGTGGGGGAGATGCGATTGGCGCAATGTATTCAGGGAGCGGTAGGTGGCTGGCCCGACGCTGTAGAGGAGGAGGGATTCAGAGGCCTTTGTAGCTGCGGTTTCTGTCGTTTCCGTGAATCATGCATATGTTAGAAAATATACTTCTCCACTAAAAATACAAACAACAAGCTTTCTTTCATTGTTTTCCCATAGCAATGCTCGCTCTTTGGGAGGAGAGGACGGGTCGGTGGAGGGAATAGGGAAAAAAGCATACCCCCTACCTCATCGGTAATAATCCTCGCAAACCCCTCAACAGCTCTCTGGCTCGTAAATATCAACCCGCCATACTGCTCCCCTATCTTCCCAGAAACAAACAAGTCCCTCACCCGCCGCAGACTTGCCTCGCGAAACTTGTGTTCGAGGACGGGGACGAATGTGGGGTCATAGGAACCTGATGCGGAGAAATACTCTTCGTATGCGTCGTGGGGGGTTGATTTGGTCTTCAGGAGGAAGATGGGGGTTTTGGCCGGGGCGTTTGAGGGAGGATTTGTCATGATGTCGATGGTGATTGTGGTTGCATTGGAAAATGGATGGAGAGAGGGGGATTTCAAGTTGATTTATTGCTGAATGGGTGTGGATTGAACAAGACATGAATTGGGTTCCAAATGTTGGTGGGGGAGTTTGATATCAATCATCAAATAGCACGTCATTGGTGGAGGTGGAGGTATTTTTATTTTCTTCCCTGGCCTTGGACGCCAGGTTTAAATGAATTGCAAAAACAATATGCAGCAAATTACATAGGGAGATTGGAATACATAGTTACGTTTATTATTCTTATTACGTACTTTTCGGTGTTTGATTTCACTAATAATTTACACTTCGAACGATTCTGCGCTGAGGTTGGTTTCTTGACTTTCAAATCCTCAGACTCTGAACGTCTACCCCACCCATCACATGAGAATGAATGAAACAAAAGAAAATTGAAATTGATTTGCGTCTAGTGAAGTACGAGTATATACATGTTTTAGGGGAAAAATACCAGCGGTCTACTGGTCGTCGAGGACGTGCACATATTTCTTGTCTTCCATTCGCTCTCTCTCGGTAGCTGGAGGGAGATCGGCGTACTGGGAACTTCGGTAGCCTCGCTGTTGGAAGAGAAGAAAAGGTAAGTATTGGAGTTAAAATGAACAGACTGAGTGGGAATCTTTACATACCAAGTAATGGAAGGTCAGTTTACTGATTTCAGCAGGTTCAATGCCCAGATCTTCGAAAGTTTTGGCAGATTGGTCGATCTGCTGGTCGATGAACTCCATCTCAACCTCGTCTGCGGATATTGTCGGCCACCAGATGAGTTTGTTGGCCCAGTAGGCCGCTGGCTTCATGATGCGTTTGGGTATGTTGAGATGTCTGCGCTTCTTGATGATTTCGCGGTCGACAAGCTCGGCAATCTCGGCGGTCGAGTAGTTCTTTGGTCCGTACAACTCGTATGTCTGCCCCACGGATGCATCGGTGAACAGCATTTTTTCAAGAGCCTGGCCAACGTCAATAGCCTATTGAAGGGAAAAATACATTAGTTTCAGTCATTCTACAGGAAAATGTACGGAGTTGAGCACCTACATGGACTGGCCAATATCTCTCCTGCATATGATTGGAAGTAAACAGGTTGGTTATTCCAGCTAGCTTGTGAAGCAAGTTATCCTCGAACCCAAACATCGGCGCCGGTCTGACAATGGTTGTTTCCGGGAATATGTCTCTAGCTACCCTCTCGCCTTGAGCCTAGTGGAGGAGTTAGTAGATAAACGTTTGGGTCCTCTTCTCCCGATAACGTACCTTGGTTCGGAAGAAATCAGACGTAGAATTCGGATCGGCATTGTAGGAAGAAACGTGGATGAAACGGTCAACATCATATTTCGCAGTAGCTTCCGCAATCCTCGCTAAGCCGTCGACATGGACGTCCTCGTACGAAAAGTTCCTATAGAAGGATGCTCAGTATGAATGCAGATGATTTTTATAGAAGCTCTCCACAGAACCACTACATACTTTGTCGGGTATTTTCTGCCCACGAGGTTATATACGACGTCTGAATGGCGCACACTCTCCTCAATGGATTGCGTGTTACGAAGGTCGTACTCCTATACAACGCAGGTGGAATGAGCAAATGGGATCACATAGATATGACGGCATTCCACGACTGAATCTCACCATGAAGACAACCCTTCCTAAATCGCCGGTAACCTTCAAATGGCGCTTTGCCATTTCCTCTCGGTAAGGGACGATCACAGTACATCCTTGGCGGGCTAGATATCGCAATATTCTCCTTTAGCTATTTCATTCCGTTTCGGCGAGTGGTGGCCAAGGGGGTTGATATGCCGTACCAAGTCTGTTCACAATATAACGACCCAGGAAACCTGTAGCACCGAAGACTGTCGCGGTATGTCCTAAAAGAAGAAAAAAGACCCCTCAGTAAAACGAAGCCCACTCGAGAGCGGTTGCGAGAGAAGTAGAAATACCTCCGAGCGACGAGCTAGACGAATTGAAACCGATTTAGTTAGCATACTGGTCACACCCCGAAAATGAAGCCATTGGTCCCATACCGTCCACCCTGGACCTTAAGAATCGGCGTCCCGGTTCGAGTGATGAAGACATCTTGTATATTTCGGCGCTGGATGTGAGGTTGAGCTCGAACTGCTGGCAGTGGGGTGGTGATGGCTGCCCGCGAGTTCAGGGCGCCCTGGAAGGCGCGGCACTTGTGCATTGCAAAATCCGATCAATTGACCATGTATATAGCGATAATTCGAGAAGGGGAGTTTGTCGGAAAACCGCCCGGGGCGCAATGGCGGCAGTCAAGTAGCGCTCCTGCGGCGTTGTGTGTATGTAGTCCGAAGCTTTGTCGACCTGTTTTGTCTGCGGCTGTCTGTTCGGGCGGAAACGATGGTGAGCCAAGTCCGTCCCAAAGGGGCATGGTCGCTTCTGCTTATGTAATGGGTTTTCAGTCGTGCCAAGCCTCCGCGAACATCGCGCAGTGACATCATTTTCTACAAAAGCTACAGGACATAATTCAATCGGCTATCAGCAGTCGGTGAAGGAAACTGGTGCGGCATTGTAGGTCCTTGCTATGAATATCTACTCGACAGCAATATTACACCCTTTGCGTAAATGTTCTCCTAATAATGATTATTATTAGGGAACCAACAAACGCGCAATGACTGCCTGAAACTTCCAGAAAACCCTCCCGCTCCACTAATGTAGATGATGCCGAATGGTGGTGAGTGTATGTGCATTGTCAAATATTGGTATAAGGGCTTTGTCTTGAGTGTTCCTTGCATGCATATTTTTGGGTAATTGAGATACAGAACCATTTAACTATGCCACTCTACTCCGTAGTGAAGATATTGACAGAAGACCTGAGCGAGGCCTAAATCTCTGTGGAGTTTATCATATATGGCTGTAAACCAACAAACTAAACTGGGAAAATGAACCAGGGCTGTCTAAACAATAAATCATGTGTGGGTAGAGAGCAGAGTACCTGAATTCAATGAGGGGATGCATCCCGTATTGACTGCAGTGCTATATTCAAAAAAAACACAGGAAGCACTGCGCCTCTTTCCCACACCACACAACAATCAGCACAAATAAAAAAAAATAGCGGCATCCTCAATGAGATATTTTATGCGTGAGTAACCCAAAACAACAAAACAAGCACATAAAAAAAAGAAAAAAAAGAATGGACGATCAGGGAATCGAACCCTGGACCACCCCCAGTCGATCGCGCCTGCCAATTCTTTTATTGGACCCGCTGATGCTAAGGGGGTATTATACCACTAAACCAATCGCCCTGCTTGGATGGAAGGATCCAAGTCCTTCCTTTTTTTCTCCATCAGGATTATGTCAGGGTAGGTCACGTGGATTGTTTTCGACTTGCCCAAACCTCTGTAGGGAGTATAGTTGTGTAGGCAATGCGAACTCGCAACCAGCTCGAACAATTGGTAGCAGGATGCTGGAATAAAAACTTAAAATTAGACGAAGAATATGGAGGAATACGTAGAGAGCAAGAAAATTGATGTAGACAAAGGAATGAGTGAACCACATATATATATATATATATAGATATGTTCGCGTGTAACTATTGGAAATTCAACCCAACATGTTAAAAATAAAAAATAAAATCAGGACGGATCAAATAGATAATTTATAAGGGCCATAGAGTTACGTATATCATATTGTTTCCCTCAAAACCAAGAATCGGAATGGCTGTAGGGAACTGTTGCGTTGCTGTTGGCCCCATCGCCATCCTAGCATGCATCCCAGCAGCTACGGCGGCCCAAAGAGCCACTTTGAGCTTCCCAGGGCCATCCAACATCGTCCAGCATCATCCTCCGCAGACACGCCAACAAGAGAGCCCTTCACAAACAACATTCCCCCCTAGAAGCAAAGTACAACCAAGCAGAGAATTCCTATTCCGCTTCGGATCTTCTCTATTGTATTTTACGTGCTCCCCAACTCGAAACAGCACCAGTCTCCTCCCCGCCCTTCTGCCTGCCATGCAGGCCGACAAGATCCCCGACTTCCTCGCAGAGCAGCGGGAAGAAGCTCTCAGCGAATCCCATGAATCCTTTCTAGCCTTCGAAGACTTCTGGGAGCGTAAACTATGGCATCAGCTCACGAACGCGCTGATAGAATTCTTCTGCCTCCCGGAGAGCGCTCCGCAGAGATTAGCCATCTTCAAGAACTTCATCCTCAGTTTTGCAGACAAGATCAACCAGCTGAAGTTTGTCACACTAGGGTTGATGGCATCGACACAATGTGAAGGTTCGTCTACGCATTTACCCCCCCTCATTTTCTTTCTAGAGGGGAAGTTGCGGATATGGGGGGATTTCGAATCAGCTAACAGTCCCGGAATACAGACGACCGAGAACGCCTCACTTTCCTTACATCTCTTGCTGAGAGGGTGAACAAACCCGGATCGCAAGATGCATATGTTTACGCTACGGCGGACGTGGCCAGTGTGAAGTTGCGACTAAAAGATTTTGAAGGAGCGCGGAAGGATTTGGACGCCTCTGAACGTGTGTTGGATTCTTTTGACTCCGTGGAGACAGTTGTCCATGCCGCCTTCTACAAAGTAAATGCGGACTACTACCATGTAAGTTCCGCCGCATAATAATATATATCTAGATGTGCCACAAACCGTATCTAACTTCCCCCATCATACCAGGCCAAACTAGAATTCGCTTCATACTATAAAAATGCCCTCCTTTACCTTGCATGCGTGGACGTCAAAGACCTGACGCAAGAAGACTGCGCCGCCAGAGCATACGACCTGAGCATAGCCGCCCTCGTCTCCGACTCCATCTACAATTTTGGTGAACTCCTCCTCCACCCCGTCCTCGACTCTCTCAAAAATACACAACACTCTTGGCTCCGCGACCTGCTCTTCGCATTCAACCGCGGCGACCTAGCCGCCTACGACGTCCTCGCAGGAAACATCAGTAAAAACCAGCTCCTGGAGCAACACAAGATTTTCCTATACCAGAAGATCTCGCTGGCCGCGCTGACGGAGACTGTGTTCCGACGACCGCCGCACGACCGCACAATGACATTCACTGCGATTTCGGAAGAGACCAAAGTGCAGCCTAATGAGATCGAGCATCTTATCATGAAGGCGCTTAGTCTTGGCCTGCTCAAGGGGACCATCGACCAGGTTGCGCAGATCGCACGGATTAGCTGGGTGCAGCCCAAGGTTCTGGACATGGGGCAGATCGAAGGGATGAGGAATCGGCTGCGCGACTGGGATTCTGGGGTTAATCAACTGGGTCATTGGATTGAAGGGGTTGGGAAGGATGTTTGGGCTGCATAGATGTAGATGTCCCATTTTCTTTCCCCCCTCCTCATACCAGTCTTCCGCTGGTTCTTTAGTTATCTTTGTTCAGAGATCATAGTGCTACACGTTCGCTGCGGAATTTTATTTACCTAGCGCGGCCCCGTGTAAGATTATAAAAATCTATCTGATTCAAATATTAATTACTGTGACCGCTTTTACGTTATGATCAGTGATAGATGGTATCGATTTTTGCGAGGAGCCCGAAGGACAGATGCGTGTGCGGATATATGTGTATGCCCCGGAAATTAGGCGCCGCAACATTCAGGAAAATTGCGAAATCTAGAAAAGATAGGTCATGCCGATAGTTCCACTAGGACAGACATACCTCCTATAGAGTATATAATATGACATACAAATCAAATGTTTGTTTGTTTTTTAAAAAAAAAACCAAACCAAAAAACACAAGAGGTCTACTACTTCAATTTCACATCAAAATATGAACAGAACACCGCCACTATGCCATTCTGCTTCAGAAAAGAGACGAAGCCAGCAACAAACACCCACACTGCCAAGCGGGCCACCATATACACCAGACGACCACCTGAGTCCAAACCCCCCATACGTCCCATCCGAACGCAGCCTCAGTCAGCACCGCCGTTACCGGAATCTGCCAGTAGTGGCACGCAGCCAGCAGCACCGCGGTTGGGGAGAGTAGGTTCATGAAGATGAGCCCTGCCACTGCCAGGAGGATAGTCGTCACTGACGTTGGCGCCGAGGCTGACTGTGTTCCACCCTTCCCGGCCTTGTCCGTGGATCCTGATTGAGAATCTGCGGCTGCGCCTGCGTTGGTTTGGGTGGGTTGTGCTGGGATATGCCCGATGTAGGAGAGGGGCGTGCATAGGAGGCCGATCATCAGGGATAGGGAGAAGTTTAGGGTTGCGAGGGCGGAGAGGACGAGGCCGAGGAGGAGGAGGGAGAAGGATTTTATGAGTAGGTATTGCTGTGGTGATGGGTGGGAGCAGCGGGCGAGGATTGCGGCGAGAATTATTGGGAGGATGGTGTTTATGAAGGCAAGCAGGTGGGCGGCTTGTTCGAAGTACTGTGTGTAAAAACTGGGTTAGAGTCATGGGCTTTATTTTGATAGGTTTGCGATGGGCAATCCAAAAAAAAAATAAAAAAATAAAAAATAAAATTACCTGATGGGCCGTATTGTTAAAAGCATACAGCGGGACAACGCCTAGGAGGTGCAGTCCAAACACGAGCGCCAGTGGCAATGCCATATGCCGTTCCAGAATGCCACTGCCTTCCTGCTCAGGGGCGATGTCATTTCCCCCTTCGTCTGATTTTTCTTTCTTGGAATCATAGTTGTCCATGATTGCGCTTGCGCTTGCGGAAGCCCGCACTCCACTTTTCATCCATAGAGCAATCGCCATGACGGTGAAGCTCCCAGCAATCAGCATTGCGCTGGGAAGATACGTCCCAATGCTGACGAATCGGTTCGTCTGCATGAGAATATAGAAGAAAAAGCTCTGATGGAAGTGTTCGAGGAGGTTATTCAAGCTGCGAACAAGGCTTTCCACGGTCCTGCCAAGCGCCATTTCGTCCTGCCATCCATTGCCGATCGTCTGGATCGTAATCGCATCAATGTGGTAAGGTATGAAGCTGCTATGGGCGCCAGCGGCGTTACCCAGCCCCTGGTTAACCATTCCTCGAAGCATTGTCTGCAGACGCATTTTGTAGCTATCGTTGTGACGAAACATTTTCTGCAATGTCGCCGGGATGCCCATTTGTCCACTGGATACTGAAACGGCGGTGTTGAACAAATCTAGGTTCGGCAGCTGTCCGTTGACCCCATCGTATACGATATGGATAGATTCGAATCTATGGTCGAAGGGGTATTCGAATACTAAAGCGCCCTGTAGCGCACCGCTCTTTAGAGGAAGGGGTTGAACGGATGGCGGGTGCATATCATGATAGGCGTCGACCCATGCTTGTGTCCCGGATTTGCTGTCTGGCGTAATTAGGAATATGATATCTTTGGACCACAAGGACCATCCTGCTTCCAAAATAGTTATTAGTATTTCCCTTTATCTATTCAGTTATTGGCATTTATTTCAGAGAGACGCACGCTTGAAATATCTAGCCAGAGTCAAGGCCAAAGTCACGCCATTGAGGTTTGGTTCGCCATCGATGGTTTTCCACGAGGCTACCAAAACAATAGCTTCTGTCCCGTCCCCCCGTGGAGCATGAATGACACCGTAAACATTCTGTCCGGAATGTGTGTTTCCCGCGGATTTATACTCATAATCCTGGGTTGCAACCTTCAACCCGGATTCTCTGAATATCGACTGGATTTTTTCAGATATTCTGTATCAATAGCGGCACGAGGCGGAGGGTTAGCTGTCTGTATATCTCTGGAATAAGGGGGCCAAATAAGGACCAAAAATCAAAGGAATATCTCAGATAGATATTCCATATCCTCCAAGCTCGTAAGAGCAGCCTCAAGTCCCCGCTAAACGAAAATGAAACCAAAATCACGTACACTTCATATTCCGCATCCTTCACAAGATCAATTTCCCGTCTATATCCGCGAAAGACATTCTGTTCACTCCCCGCGAAGTACGTGTGTACCTGGCCTGGTAAAAGCGCGTTTTCGGAGATGTATGTTTGGCGGGAGTACTCGTTAAGTGGGAGGAGAAGGAGCCAGACAACCCCGACAACGACGAGAATGGCGGATAGGTATGGGGGGAATTTATACAACAGGCGTGGATCGCGGCGCAGCCTGAGGACTAAATTGGCTGTTTTTATGATATCCAAACGTTTGTTAGGAAATAACGTGGCCAGGGAAATATGCGGAGAGAGCACGTTATCTGGGAGGGGCGTGGGAAACTGGGAGACATTTATTTCTTACATATTAAAGCCATTGAAGGTGAGACCTCCGGAATTATATCCCAACGAGGCCATAAGCTAAATTGTAGAGGTCGGATGGCTATGCGCGAGGTGGATGGATCTCCGAAGTTGCGGAGTTGGAGATAGCTGGACTACGGTATGTCATAGTGACCGCTTACGTTATTAAGACTCAGCCTCCTGATTTTGTATCCCTATTCAACATTCATTATTATTATATATGCTAGACACCTACTCCGTAGAATAAAACTAGTAGACTCTAAAAATAAATATATATATACAATAAGAACGTAATCCATGCGTATCAATTTCCCTAAATATTTCCTATGGGCCCAGTCGTTGGGTAGAGCCCAGTGGAAGGTTTATTGCACCAGTCTCTTCATTCGACCCATAGCCTCTGGTGGGCAAGATTCCGTACCTCCCATACGTTTTCTGATCAACGGAGACATAGTGAGGCAATATCGCGAGAAGGTTTAGCTTCCCTTCGATCCAGCGAAGGATTTTCTCTGGCGGAACGAGGAATTTCAGGTATCCAAGCCCAACTTCATTTTTCATATCGGTCAGTCTCCAATGATAGCCAGACAGCGGAGATTGCAAGAAGGCGGGGAGACAAGAAGCGGAACTTACAAACGTAGCCAACAGCGAGACCGGATAGGTGGCCCAAGAGGCTGGTATTAGGGATTAGCGCAGACACCAGAATTACTAAGAGTAATGGCGTTGTCCACGTTGGGATTCTATATGTTCCAATACTGTCCAGGAGATGTCAGAAGCTAGCAGACAACCAAATGGTCAAGTGCAAAAGGAATGAGGAATGCGTAAACTAACACAAAGTGTGGATTTGTTTGGAATGTTTTTATTGCTTCAATTCCCAGAAGCAAAAATATCCAGACACTGTAGGGATGTAAAGTCAGTTGTGCTCCGTTAACGTAGCATCTGTATACGAGGACTTACCTGGAACCTAAAACGGCGGTATTGCCCCTTAAAATGACCTTTTCGAAAAGCAAGTATAGGCCTGCTGGCAAGGTTGAAAGTGCTAGAATAGTGATGACTGTTAGTCTCATTCAAAAGGAACCGCGCGCAAGGACGGGAGCAATGGAAGATACATACGTCCAACAAATAATGCTACAGATGTAAGGGTGCCGTGTTCCGCCTCAAACCTCTCCAAGAGCGGTGTAAGGGCTAATATATTCCAGAACGTGTGGAACAACCCATTATGAATGATCGGATATGTGTTAAGTCGATACACTTGACAAAAAAAAAAGCATTAGTAAATATTGAGTCGGATATCCAGGTGCGAAAAAAAAAAAAAACCCCCGAGTTCCCCGAAAGAGGAATTTCTTTATTAGGCGCAATGTAGAATATTCAAAAGACGTGTATACGCACTCGATGCCAATCCTATCTCGCTGGGTATCAAGGCCCCCCATTGCACCACATCCCATAACGACTGAATTCCCACGACCCAAAACACCGCAATGAGCAAGATGACAACGCGTGTGAACAGTGGTAAACGAAGTATATATGAACGTAGTCGTCCTGGGTTAAATGGGATGGCTGGGAACGGGGTCGCCATTCTATTTCGCGATGTATCGGAATGACTCTTTAAAATTTATGGTCGCCAACCTTTGCTGGAGGGAAGCTAGGATATTATTGATTGATCTCTCTAAATTGAATTAGGCGCCAAATGATTCGCGCTCGGTATTATGCGGGGGATTTGTTCGAAGCGATAGAAGGAGGTATAGATATGTGAATAATCCGCTCGACTTGGGTTCTTTTTGGCGCACGAGGACACGATTGGCTTCTAACAGCAGGAAGGCCTGAGCACAGGCTTGAGACGACAGTGTGTATGTCTGTCTATCCCTTCTCCAGTGCCAATCAGGAAATATTCGGATGGAATTGCGCAGCGAATGTGTTCGCCGGTTTATGATGCGCCGCAAATGTAGCCTCGTCGCTCATGGGGTAGCAAAGCGTGCAAGTTTATCGGCGGAGGGACAGCTCATAG
The DNA here is from genome assembly GCA_002572885.1 of Blastomyces parvus. Classification (NCBI taxonomy): domain Eukaryota; kingdom Fungi; phylum Ascomycota; class Eurotiomycetes; order Onygenales; family Ajellomycetaceae; genus Blastomyces; species Blastomyces parvus. The sequence goes on from PDNC01000211.1 coordinate 18,861, forward strand.
AAAGGTAAGAACGAGACAAGAGGGTGTTTTGAGCAAAACGATTGTCTTGCAGTCCTGGTCTCCTTCGGTTGAAACGAGCCTAGGAGACAGAAAGGCAAAGCTCTGGAGGGATTGATTGAGATTTGGCTGGAGACCAGGCGATGGAGTGGAGAACAAAATCCGTCGTGGTTGATCGAGCCTGAAAATTGAAAGCCGCCGAGCGAGTCCGCGGGCTGCAGCGGACGCTAAGCCCAAACAGTCAAGCCACTGGGACCGGGCCGACGACAGAATTTACACTCGGCGGTTTTCTGATATGACAACCTCAGCACCACATGAGTTGGGATACCAATACCAAAGACCCGGATTGGTTCCATTCTCGTCGTCTCTAATCCGCGACGAGGTTTACAGTGAGAAGTCTCGGCAAGGAACCGCAGATTTAGCCCCCGGAACACTCATGTGCCCCTTTCCCACTTTCTTCCCAGGATTTGAGAACGACTAACAGTATGATGGCGGGGGAGGACTGTGGCAGCACTAGTCGATATCCCTATTCTCAATTTAAGCAATTTTGGTCCACAGCCTTGGAACCATTCCGCCTCGATCGTGCCTCATGAAGCCTTCAGGTCGGCTGTGCTTCAAGTTTACCTTGACCTGCAAGCTGCTGGTGAAGGGCCTTGACTTGTTCCGAATACGAAATGGTGAAAGCCGCAATGCTCGGAACAGAGGGGCTTTTGTTGAAAAAATGCCGTCGTCCAGCAATGTCATGTTCATTGATTTTACGTTTCAATACTCGCTCTTGCTATTAACCATCTCAGCTTTCTTGATCATAAGTATGTCACTTGCTACAGCGGTTAATCAATGACGTCACAAAGTAAGCAAGGGTGATATACTCAGTATTGGAAAATAAGGGCGGACTATATGTCTTCTCTAGCTATGAAATCAATCACAAAAGTACTTGCAAAGGTTATGTGAATGGAAACCCTCTGGGACGCGCAGATAGCTCCATCATAGGAAACAGGGGAATGATTGGCAATAGCCTCAGCTACTTGCCCTACGATATGTGGTCAGCTCAATATTTCCATCTCTACTTGCTCCGCATCAGCATGATGGCGCGACACCAGGACTGGGGAAAAGAGCCGGTAGCTTAAAGCCCATAACAAGAAACGACAAGCAAGGCCATTCATTAACTGGGGGAGTTGTCCGGTATGTAGCCAGCATAGAACTATCATGGGGTATCTTCGTTTTTATTTTAAGGGGAAAGGGGGGTTATTGCTGTTTGTAGGTGGGCTATAGAGCATTACTGTAAGCGGAAGATTTAATGATAAGCATAAACGTCACGGAGACGGGGATGGGGACGGGCGGGTGTAGCTGTCCCTGGATAGATTGAAGGGAAAAGCGAAATCATATTGGTATCAAGAAGGAAAAAAATACATCACACACATAAACCGACATACAGATGCTGCACACACTTGCAGCCTTCACTTCTTTAATCATGAGATTTGGGGGGAGATGTCAGGGGGTATTTATCGTTCCAACGTTGTTCTTGATATTTCCTGTTTAAAAATCCTGTCTCTGTCTCATCCTCCCTATCTTCCACAAATGAATGGGCGCTAACAATTCAAAAAAATTTCAAAACATGAACATAAACATAAAACATAAAAAGGGGCATAACGTAAACAGGGAGAGCGACTCTCTCCTATTCAAAACAAAACAAGACAAAAAAAAACAACAGGTGAGGGTATTATTAACAGGGAAACACCCTGCGACTTTTTCCAGAGAGACAAAAATTGTCTTTGTCAGATCGCTAAAATTCCAAGATGGCAAAAGGGAGAGATTGGATACCACCGTCGCCATATGCACGCAGAGTAAAAAAAAAAAAAACGTGGGAACAGGGAAATGGAAATTGGGAGAATAAGGAAGCTTGCTTTTCCTTTTTTCTTTCTTTCTTTGGCTTCCTTTTCTTTTCTCCTGCTCCGCTATGCAGGGAACCGGTACGTGTCAGCAGCCGGCGGTGGGATGGCGAGTGCTCTTTTCTTCGTAGCCCATGCCTTGAGTGAGATGCACAGGATTTCCCACGCCATTACGAACGCTGTGAAGCCCATGGCGACGGTGAATACGAACATGGCATTGAGGTCGTAATGGTCCATTGAATCAACGATGTTCCTTGTCTGAGCGGAGGGAGGTTTCGTTAGCAAAAGAAAAAAATAAATAAATAAATTGAGAAGAATAAAATTGAACAAGCAGGGCAGATATGGATGTTTTCATAGCAACCAAACACTTACGCTCAACATGAAAATGAGACCTCCGGATATGAGGCAGAAGGAAGCAATGAGTTCCGAAGGTGGTCGATAGGGAAGTAGTGACGTCGGCGGTTTAAGGCAGAGAATGATGTATGTCACGCCTCGAGAAAGAGAAAAGCCAACCAGGAGCATTCCCCACTGCTTGTGCACCATGGTGGATACCATGCTCGACTGGTGGTGCGAGCTCATCATCAAGCCAAGCAGCATGATGATTAGTGCAGGGATGGGGTTGAGGGGCACCCGTTGAGTTTCCGGCAGTTCGACAGATCCTGATGCTTCTGCATGGCCGGTTTGAGTTGGAGGATAAATAGCAGCATTCACCCAGTCTCGAACTCGTTTCGATTCAACCAGCATACCACACTGTTTTGTTATACCGTTAGCGGGGTGACCCCTTCAAACCGGTTTTTGTTTTAAAAAAAAAAAGTTGAAAAAGGAGGAATATACCAAACCGCCGCCAAAGAACATGACAGAAATCGACACATGTTCCAAATCCTGCGCAGTCCACGCATCGCCCCATGCGGCCAGATGCTCGAGAAAGACGTTGCTGGCGCCGTACAAGAAGATCACAAAGGATTCTGTAAATTCTCCGGACGGGATGCGAGCGCGCCAGGTCCCCACCATGGCACGTGACGGCTTGATGTTCCACGCCCAGCCAAAATCTGCAAAACATCCCATCCAGCGGCCGAGCGTGAGCAACCCGTACCAGAAGAAAATGCCTCCCTTGATGAAATGCGCAAGACCGTTGAAGATGTCGTTGTCCCGCTGCATGGGATTATTAGCGCGATATTTTCATTAAGATAATGATAAATGTTGACTTCCCTCCCCCATGGAACCAGGAAGTCGACCCAGACATTTAACTTAAAGAGAGGAACAATCAATCCACTTACGAAGATACCGCCATAAACCACAGCCCCAGTGGCTATCGCGATGAAGCCAAGAATCAAAATGGTTCGCTCGATGATGACATAGAAAACATTCATGATGTTAAGCGCGCGCCTGGAAAGCAGTCCAGGCACCCGTCGCGAGAGGAATCGATCCACAAATGCACTCCAGAAGAACCGGCTGGCCCCCGGCACCGCGGGGATCTCGCCATCGTTAATGTCATCGTCGGGCTTCTCGTCAAACTCGTCACGATCGCCTGGTCGAGACATGCGTCGCCCACGCTCTGGAGAGCAGCTGCGGCTGCGCAGGGAGGCGGAATTGCGCTCCGTGCCCTGCCCGCTGTCGCCAGACCAGCGGTACTGATGGTAGGGGCCGGCGGGGTAAGTGCCGTTCTGCGCATCATCGTCCGCAGCGGGGACGGGGAGGAAGGCAACTCGTTCGTAGGACGGGCCCGTGTGCGTGTCGCCGGCGCCGTGACGGCCGCCGGAATACGCAAACAACAGGCCCATGATGACCTCCGCGATCATGACCCAGGTCGCGATCCAGCCAATCTTGTGATGGACGTTGTTCTCGTATAGATTAGGTGCTTGGCTGTTATACACGGCTGCTAGCAGGAGCCCGAAGGCGTTTACGATGAGGAAGACGAATTGGGTAGGCAAGGCAAGTCGCGATCGGGCGACGCTTAGCATGACACCTACAGAAGAAGAAAATAGAGAGCCAAGCGTACGGCGCGCAATGGTTAGCAAGATCTATACACTTCCTTTCTTTTTTTTTGTTGATTTGTTTGGTTGGTTGTGTGTTGACAACTGCAATTTGGTTGCGTTGTGTTTTTCCATTTCTCAATATTTTTTCTTCTTCTTCTTTTCTCTCTCCTGTCTTTCGCAAAAAAAAAACAAATTGTGCATTTGAGTATAGCTTATTATATGCGTACCAATTGGCAGAATGAAGAACCACGCGATAACCATCAGGATGATATGGGCTACTATGGAGCCCGCATGTTTCTGATACGCAAAGTAGCTCATGGGGCCAGAGCTGTCGGATGCCGGCGACGATGACGGCATTCTATCGCCATGTCCGGTAGAGCTGGCCGTCCCACCATCACCACCATCACCGCCATGGCCCATGCCCATTTCCATGCCCATATCCGCATCGCCATGCGCGGCATCGTCGCCGCCATGTGCGAGCACGGCGACCGCCAGACACAAGAGTAGCAGCCAGAAAGCTCCGCCCTTGGGAGCTGCGAAGGGCGCTGTCCGCAGCATGGCCGCCCACCGGATTGCGCAGGAAGGTTATATATATCCTGTTATCACCCGCAGTAGATAGGAGAAGTATGCCAGCCGGATATTCTTGTGTGCGACGAGGATAAGTGTATAGGCGTTTTGGGCTTTTGGGGAAGACGCAGCGCAGCGCAACGTTTGGGCAACCTGCAGAACGAGCACACCCGGGAAGTCCGGCGGAGAGGTGAGGGGGCAGTTGGATAGGTAGGTAGGTAGCTTGCGGGGGAGCTGGATTGGTAGGTTATTTTCAGAAAAGAAGAGTGGCCGCTGCGATTCAGCTTTCGGGGTCGTTTATAGCTGATTCAGACACGAGGCACAGGTGTTATTAAGCTAGGCAGAAGGGGGTGACTTTAAAACAAAAACACATGGCAAAAAAAAGAAGCTTTTAGGATCCTAGCTAACTGGGTGAAGGGCGACGAAAGGAAGATTAATAAGAAGAGGGGGAAGTGAAATGCGCGAAAAAAGAAAAAAGAAACGGAACAGAAAAATGTAGTTAATGTTTGCTCTAAATTATTAAATATTCTCGGAATCGGAAGCTGTTTTTTTCTTTTAATTATTATCAACATCCATGGATCTTCTGATCTCTCGGTCCGTCGGTCAGAGGGTCACGAACTAGCTAATAGCCAGGCTAACTTATTACTCTTCCGTTCTCTGAGCATCTATGCAGCAAAAAAAAAAGAAAAAAAAGCGCCGTGAGCCGGGCGTGGATTAATAATTAAGCAATGATGATGCCATGGCGGCCCATTTAGCGTTTTTGGGCGATTTGGCGGGTTTCCGGCAAAACAGCCTTTTTATTTTATTTACTTATTCTTTTTTTTTTTTCAATTTGGGCGGTCCAGGCTTTTTTTGCGGTGACCAACCAAAAACTTACTTAGTTATTTGCTCAGTTTCCCTGCATCGCATGGCCCGCTGAGAGGGAGGGGAGGGGAGGGTTTGCTCGGACCGTGGTGCAGTGCGCGCATTGCCCGGGGATTTTTGTGGTTTGCTTTTGAATTTAGGGATG
>PDNC01000212.1:0-23427 GCA_002572885.1 Blastomyces parvus
GAGCTGGAGACTGATTTAACTCTCATATATCTATATTTAACCTCACTCTGTTTTTTTTTTTTTTTTTTTTTTTTTTTTTTGTTTTCGCGTTCCTTTCCATTTTTTGAAACGTGATCTTGGATGAATCTCTCGTGAAAAGGAGTGTTTGATATCACACTCTTCTTGTTCGCCTCCCATTTCTTGCTTCTTACCTTTTGAGTTTTGTACTTGTGCATATCCCGTCTTATATCTATCCTTATCTAGCCATGTGTATTTGTTACTATACATACGATGCATCTGTAAATTTGCGAAGTCGGTTGCAATATTGCTATTGATATTTCTCCTGTTTCTATCATTTCTTGCCTTGTGTCGAATTCTTTTGCCTTTATTTCTGGTTTCAATTCATCCAGAAGCGAAGAACTTTTACCATATCCGTATCACATTTTTGCCAATAGCCTGCTTTTTCTTGCCTTCCTACATTGCTCCGCTTTGGTCTTTTCCTCCCCTCTCTCTGTATATAGTACCAATAGTGGTATAGAATCTTAGTTTCGTCACCATGCGCGAATTCATATGTTCAACTACCTAGGGCGGGGAATGCCAACATGGCACTCAATCGTGGCTTAGCAGAGGGCATACTGGTGAAGACTACGTGGGACGAAACCGGAAGAGGCAGAATAAACATATATTCATGGTGAACTAGGTGTATGAATGTATGTACAGTACAGCCTTCAGCAGAAGGGCCTTGTTCAAATATGAACCACCCGATTTCGTCCGATTTCTCTCCGTCTCCGTCAACAACTTCATTTAAACATCAGCAGGAAACGCAACATCCCCAAGATCCCTCTTCCCAAAAGTGGACACAGCCCAATAATAAATATCAGCAATGTCCTTGCAATTCTCCTTCTTCTCCTCATCTTTCTCCTTCGCACACTCATCGTACAAATCACTGCGGAACATGGTATCAATTTTCTCCTTGTTGGCGTCCGAGAAGCGGTCTTGCGCCTTGTAGTTGCGATAGCCGAAATCGTGCCTATAGCAGCTGGGGAGGAAGTTGAAGCCCGGCTTATCCGGGGACTTGGAGCAGCCGTCTGACTCCCAGTTTAGCGAGGAGGGGTCTTTCGCTTCGCGTGCTGCTGTGAACTGGGCCATGGTTGAGGAGAAGAGGAGCCGGTCCGTGGCTTGCTGGGGGGTTTCTGCTCTGTTTGTGAGGCTTGAAAGGTCGCTGCCCCCGGCCGCCGCCGCAGTTGGGGCGGAGAGTGTGAGGCCGCCCATTGTGAAGACGGTGAGGAGAAATGTGGCCTTCATGATTGGAATGTCCCTTCTATATGAATGGGGCAAGGTATGCGAAAAGGGGGAATCCGTATATGAAGAGGTCAGTGCTGATAGTTATAATCCGTATAGGAAGGATATATCTTTTCCGGAAGGACTGGGCGAAAGCAGGCCTTTATTAAATAGTCCAATGCCACCTGTGCCCTTTTCTTCGACATTCTCCACCCTCCTATCAGCTGGGCTTCACGAGTTGCGCAAAAACCAGGACACGCTGATCAGCGGCTGGCTTGGGCGCCAGGTCCAGGAAATGCCCCTTGCGGCGCATGTCACATTAATTCCTTGATCTTCGTTCGCCGAGGGTCTGCCATTTAGAGTGGATCTTCGGATGGTGTTGTTCCATGACGATTCGTCCGCAGCTGCGCAGCGTGGATCAAACATGCGAGTTCGTGAGGGGGTGTGCGGGTCCTGCGGGAAGAGTTCGTGATTCTCCGCAACAGCCTCGAGTGCCCCCGTATTTTGAGCCTGCAGATCGCCAAACACACCGGCTTGAGCACGCTAAAGTTTTAGCAAGTTTGAGGCGGTTTCTTAATTTATGCTTGTTTTGTCGCTTTGTGCTACGTTGCGGTTCGGTGGCGGTCTCTGATACTGCTGTTTTCAGCCTAGATCGCGAGCATCATCCCTATTATTTCCGCAGGGAATTCAAAAAAAAGTTCGATGGAACATGATGCATCTAGCAGGCGATATTAGATGCTCTCTGAATTCTACTCCCTGCTCAGTCAGTTATGGCTCCCAAATATCACCAAGGAAATACTGTGCCGTCGCCAACAAAAATTCGCTCCATGAATAGAACAACATGATACACACCCAAACAGGCTGCCAGGTAGGCTTCTCTTGCAGTCTCCATTTGTCCGGGCAAGAGGCTGATGAGGATGGCTTCTCTTATGCAGTCGATTCCCACAGTACCCGGCTCCGTGTTTGCAAGTTTGAAGCACTCCCCAAAGCCACCAGGATGTTCTATCCACCCACTCCCAACAATTTCAGTGGTCCAGCGAGCATGTATGTTCGCAGGACTTGTGTGCTCTCTTTACTCTCGGAGATATCTGACACTTGCTCTCCAGGTCACTTCTGAAATAGCCAATGGGCACGCCAATATTTCACCAGTGCCCGGCGCCGCACTCACTGATAGTGAGGACACATTTCTGCAGCTTGCATAAATGGCTGGAAACACCACTCAAATTGCCCGCTGTGGCATGTTAATTTCCTAGGGATCGAGTACTTGGGTAGGTAGTGAGCCCCATTCGCTCTTCGAGCTGCGGCTTGTTTTGATGTCGGTTGAGCCAGCAATTGGGCGCATCCTGTGTAGCACTTAATCCTGGGTAAGAGCTAGCCATCCCATTTATCATCTGCCTAGAAGGGAGAGTTACACCGACAGCTGAAGATTCCATCACCTCATGTGTCACAAACGTTCCACTTCTCGTTGAGAATCGATCCCCTGCATCCGTCATCAGCAGATCTAGAACCAGGGGCTTGCTAAGAATACCGAGTTAAACCCACACTTTTATATTTAGGAAAAGCGAGAACAAGAACAAACTGCCTTCCAAATATGGCCAGATATTGTGTCCTATGTCCGATATCTCCTGATCCCGGGATGAATGGTTGGAGGATTCGGCTTCGCACACTCATCTGTCAGATGGTGACTGTACCACCACTCAACGGCTGTCTTCTTGAAACTGCCTCGTATTTCACTGACTTACACTTGCACGACCGTAGTTCGGCCCGAGTTGTGGAGTGGCTTGGGAGGAAAACGAGGCAATCCTGTCTGGAATAGTAAGCCATTTGTTTCAGGCGAGTTCATTGGTTTGTCAAGTTCTTGTTTCAGGAACAAGGGGAGAGCTGATGTCAAGCCATAATCACGTGGAGTTTGTGAGAGGGAGTGCGGGGAATTTATTTATCTTTGACTTTCTGCAAGGCCATGGGATGAGATTGTCCTTTAGGTTAACAACTGCTCTCCGAGCAAAAGCTAGAGCCAAAGGTATTGTTGCAATTTTCATCGTATTTTTGTGGAAGTCACAAGCTGATGAAACTCATAGACGTTGGATATCTGAACCAAAAGAATATCAAGAAAGAAGAAAGAAAAAGAGTTGGCGCTAGGACGGCATAACATTGCAATCTTTGTTCTAAGCTTTTCGCTCTGCTTGAGCGTGTGAACAGTGACAACACAACAATAGGAAGTCAAATGCGGGCTTGGGAGTGTCAACAAAATGACAAAGGAAATGGGATATATCTAACTAAAAAACCAATCTATTTGTCACGCTTATAGATTTTGGCAAGGAAAGATTCGAAAACAGCCTTCTTCAGACCCTCTGATTCGTCAAGCTGCGCGATCAAGGCCCGGATCTTGCCAACTTGTTCTTCCTCGAAGTCACGATAGACTTGCTGCAGGTTAAGCTCGTTGAAAACAACTTTAACCTTAGCCTCCATGGCCGCGTCCTTTCGACCATACGACTCGTCGAGCACTTTACGCTGCTCCGCAGAGCACAGTTTCAAGGCCTGATTGACCACCCAGGAGCACTTGTTATCCTGAATATCAGTGCCAATCTTGCCGATCTGTTCTGGTTTGCCGAACACGTCCAGATAGTCGTCCTGGGCCTGGAAGTACTGGCCAAGCGGGATAAGGATATCGTGGGCCTGGCGCAAATTGGACGGCGTTGCGAGCTGGAGATAGTGTAGCGCAAGCACAACGGGAAGATAGAAGCTATAGTACGCCGTCTTGTAGATGACGATAAAGTTGAATTTATCCATGCTGAAGTTGTTGAGGTCCACATGGTCCTCAGGCGCGGTGATCAGGTCGCATAGCTGGCCCAGCTCGGTTTGGAAGGTGACTTCGTGGAATAGTTCCAGGAAGTCAACGTATGCGGGGTGCGAGCGGAAGTGTTTCTTGAGGAGGACGTAGATGGCGGCTTCGAGCATGAATGCATCGTTGATGGCGATCATGCCGACGTTTTCGCGGCGGTACCAGCATGGCTCACCGCGTCGGGTTTTGGAGTCGTCCATCATATCGTCGGAAACGAGGAAGAAGGCTTGGAGAAACTCTGTCAGCCAGCCAAGGGTGCAGAGATGCTTGAATTGTTCATCGTTCAGGGGTTTTTCGAGCAAAGCGAGACCAGTATCTGGAACAGAGAGGCCGCGATTCAGTTTTCCGCCAGGGGTATTTGCATTCATAGACTATATTTTTAGTGTTGGGTAGAGGTAGAGCAGTTAGCGAGCATTTCGAACCTGGTAAAATGCGAGAAAAGGCGTCGAAATACAAACGTTTTGAAACCATTCCAGGGCAGCAGAGGGAAGTCCATACTGGCTCGCATGGTCACTGATGTCCTTGACGAGGGAGGGGAAGACAGACTCGAAGTCTGCACGGTTGGTTTGAGCAGCCATTGAATTTGATATTATGTTTTCCTCGAGGGTCAATATAGTGATCGCGACTCAGAATAAAAAAAGAAGGCGTCTAATTTAGAGATCAATGGCAGGTATTTATAGGCGTTGGTGGGGGAGTGTTTCTTTGATATAGAAGTTATTCGCGGTACCAACTCGGCGGGGTGACTTTCGCGGGCTGTTTGCGCTGTTTGCACTTCAACACGTGATATAAATCGACAGCCATCTCAAAGTCCCGCAAGTGATGTAAACAAACGACGTTCCACTTGAAGGAGTATATTCCCAGGAACTAAACAACTGATCAGGGACAGTGGCTTGCAAGTGGTATATATACTCTATGACGATGACCTCGTGATAAAAAATTAAAAAAAATGGGGCCCTGGTCTTCTCCAGCTCAAAACTAACTGATAACTTGCCCTGAGCTCCCTAACAGCGCGTCCTGCGAAGAACAGGCCCCGCATATAGGGCTACATAAACCGCTGCGGATGCCTATGGAGCTGTTTTCTGTTAACATCCATGAAAAACAAGACCGGGTGTAGCACATTTTAGCAATGGCAGCCGCGTTCAACTCTGATAGCTTGAGAGAGCTCCGGTACCGCCTTCAAGATGCCGCGATTAAATGCTCCGAGCGGTGTCTATACCAGTCCGCAAAATGGTATGCTATGATTTTCTAACTTAAATAACGCCATAGTTGCTCATACTGATCATCTTTTTTCCGTTTTCCTTAGGGCTGCGGAGATGCTCGACTCCTTAGTTCCTTTCGAAGATATCGATGACGGCGCAGATACTGATCCCGACTCTCCAATGGAGATAACTCCTCCCTCACCACCAAACCCATTTCTACAAACACAAGACCCCGAGGAAGCCGCTTTGGAAGTTCGCGAGGCTAATAAATATATCCTGGCTAAATCGTACTTCGACACACGCGAATATGACCGGTGTTCTGCAGTTTTCCTACCCCCTTCCACCTCGGCCATCCCACTTGCTCCCATCTCCGCAAACAAAAAATCCAAAGCCCCAGTTACTCCCCAGAAGGCAAAGCGAAAATCTGCTTCTTTTGGAGGATCGACTAGCCATGCTGCGCCTCAGAACTCCTTTCCACGATTAAGCCAAAAGTCTTTATTTTTGGCTCTGTACGCTAAGTATCTAGCGGGAGAGAAACGGAAGGACGAAGAAACGGAAATGGTCTTGGGCCCAGCAGATGGAGGAATGACCGTAAACAGAGAACTTCCTGGCTTGGCGCAACGTCTCGAGTCATGGTTCTCTGATCGGAAGGCAAGGGGCTTGGAGGGACAAGGGCAGGGCTGGCTTGAGTACCTATATGGGGTTATTTTGCTTAAGGGGAAAAACGAGGAAGAAGCCAAAACGTGGCTGATTAGGAGTGTCCATTTATACCCCTTTCATTGGGGAGCTTGGCAAGAATTAAATGATCTCCTTGCTAATACCGACGATGTAAGTATCTCCTACTCCCTTTCGACCACCGTGTCGACTGAAACTAACAATAATTTTAACTCTAGTTGAAACGGATTGCTGACCAGCTCCCTCAAAACATAATGACCCTTATATTCCACCTCTATTGTAGCCAGGAGCTTTATCAGGCTACGGAAGATACACACCACATGCTGACAGAGCTGGAGAATATATTCCCAAACAGCGCATTCCTTAAGACCCAAAGGGCTCTGCTGTTTTATCACTCGAAAGGTACCCAGCCCTGGCAATGCTTCTTCCTTATTGCCCCTTTTTAACTCAGCCTGTTCCTGCAGATTTCGAGGAAGCATCTGACCTTTTCTCTCAACTCCTAATCACCAATCCTCACCGTCTCGACAGCCTCGATCATTACTCCAACATTCTTTATGTCATGGGTGCGCGACCTCAACTTGCCTTCGTAGCCCAAATAGCGACTGCTACGGATAAATTTCGCCCAGAAACCTGCTGTGTGGTAGGCAACTATTACTCTCTCAAATCCGAACACGAAAAGGCAGTTATGTATTTCCGGCGCGCCCTAACGCTAGACCGTAACTTCTTATCCGCTTGGACCCTAATGGGACACGAATATATCGAAATGAAAAACACACATGCGGCTATCGAATCTTATCGACGCGCTGTCGACGTTAACCGAAAAGACTATCGCGCTTGGTACGGCCTCGGACAAGCGTACGAAGTCCTCGATATGGCGTTCTACGCCTTATTCTACTACCATCGCGCTGCTGCTTTGCGCCCTTACGACCCCAAAATGTGGCAAGCCGTCGGCTCATGTTATGCAAAAATGGGACGTACCGAACAGAGTATCCGAGCTCTTAAACGTGCTCTGGTTGCAGGATCATATCACGAAGCAGGCGGTGTCGGGGGTGTTGGGTCGTTTAATAGTGTAGGCGCAGCAAGCTCACGGCATCCATCCCATGGGGGTAATGTATCAAGTGTAAAACGCATCCTTGATCCGGATACATTGCATCAAATTGCGACGCTTTATGAACGTCTTGGTGACGAAGAGGAGGCAGCCGCATACATGGAACTTACCCTTCAGCAGGAAACGGGGCAGGTGGATCCGGACGACGAAGCTGCTGATGGTGACGATGACGATGATGCTGATGAGGACGGCGGTGGAAGTAGAGCTGGTGCACGTCGCGTTTCTTCGTTCACGCAGCGTTCTGGTGATGACGTGGATGACGAACCGACTGGTACGGGCGTCACTGCTACGACGAGCAAGGCACGCTTGTGGTTGGCGCGCTACGCGCTAAAACATGGCGAGTTGGACCGGGCTGATTTGTTGGCTGGTGAGCTTTGCCAGGATGGGATTGAGATTGAAGAAGCGAAGGCTTTGATGAGGGATGTTAGGGCGAGGAGGGAGGGTGATGGGATTTAAAAAATTGAGAATCCCCTGCCCTCCGTATCTGTGTATGTTTATGATTGATAGCCATTACTATTAATAATTGGCGCGCCGCTATCCTAGCCCAATGCTAATTAATGAGGTCCATGAGGGAACGAAATAAATATCAAAGTGCACTACTCATTATTAATTAATTACCCATTAAATATCGCCCATAGACGACTGAATTATAAGCGTTAGTATCACCGCCTAACTTATCATATGAACGGTCAAAAGTGAACCCTGTGCCCCAGTAGTTACACGATGAACACATGCGCTCAATAAAGCAAGCATCCTCTAGGGCTACCCCGACAATAATATCTCTCTCCAATCCCAACTTAGCTGAACATCAACGTCCATAGTTCGTAGCGACGGAGAGCCGTTAGTCATGGCTCTTCCAACTCCGTCCTTCTCCCCGACGTCCGCATCAGTACTTCTGGATTTCCTCCGCTTCCGTTTCCCCTTGCGTGTGCAAGAGGAAATACCATATCCCCACTTAAAACATCCTGCAAATAACCGCTTGCCAAGCCTCTCCCACCTTTCTTGAATGTTTTTGAGATGTACTGTTTGTTCGTTTCCAAGTAGGCCGTGCTGCAACATTGGTTCGCAGCAGAGGAAGATTATTTTCCCTTTTTGCGATGGCAAGCCGCTAGCTCGCTGAGTGGTAACAAGGGCGTTGCCAATTCGAGCAATGTCAGACGCTACCTGCGGCGCGTTGGTGGTATTGGATTCGACGAGAACGATACCACTGCAGTTGGGAAATGTTTGTGTCCTACCCATGCTACGAGCATGGAGCGAGGATGTATCTGGGAATTTAGCATTAAAAACCCTTTCCAGGAAGTCTGTAGTGGAAAACGTCAATAGCTGTTTGGTGCCAAGGGGAATAGTGTCGACTTTATCACTAGATAGTCCGGTCCCTAGCAGGATGGGTGTTTCGGGAGGGAATAATGCAAATTCAGGAACAGATGGGATAGGTTTGCTGTCCAATGTATCAAACCTCCCGACTGCCGGATTGTTAACTGACAAACCAAGGTTCGATTCACGGGAGCATTGTTGTTCATGATATGCATTTTGGTCGGGCCCATTTCGTTGACTCAGCTGAGGGAAATAATGTAACTTGTCCTCGTCACGCTCCCCAAGCTCCGCTAAACATTCTACTTCGTTGTAAGTAATGGCTGGATCGTTTACGTCTTCGCGATCGCCGGTATTGATATAGTCTGGAACTGGATTGTGTTGGGATAAGTTGATAAGGCTTGCTAGGGGTCGATTCACTGAGTTATCCGCTTGGTGACACACGGTTGTGTCTTCTGCGGTTTGTGTTTTATCTGGGTGTATTGCAATACACGGGGATCGCGATTTTGTGACTCTGGCCCTTTTTCTGCTCACTGGGCTGGAAATTTGTGAAGCATCAATGCCCATTCGATCCCCTACTGAGGGTACCAGCCCAAGGTCATTCACAGCCAAAGACTTCAAGGGTGAATTGGACTGCCCGTGGCACATGTCAGTGGGAGGATCAATCGAAGCGGCCGACATAGGCGAATGGTCTGATATATCAATAAGATAGCCTGACTTTCCATCTACCTCATCAAGCCGGGCCGCCAACAAGGCGGCCTCCTGAGATAATTCATCTATTGGGACTGAGTTGGCTACTTTAGCTAACTCTTGTAGCTCTTGGAGTGTGGTAGCATCCTCCACATCCCGATCCATGAGTATTTTAAGGACACGCGGAAAACGTAGTGTGAAATAGTTCACTCCTGCAGGCTTCTCAAAACCACTACCAACAATCTCCACCACAAAGGGGTTTTTGAAAAGCACTTGTACCTGGGGAAGTTGCACCTGATCTGTTTTTATAGCAAATGGAGCATCCTCATCATCCGGATCACAGCTGCAAAACTGGCCATATTGATTAAGGGTTCGTATAAATTCAATGTTCACATTGTGTCGATTGAGGAGGTCCACGACGCGAAATATCGGTCGCGCATTGTAGGGATATTTTGAACTGCTATCGAGGCATCCCACGAAGAATGATGTCCATTTAACACCTTTAATAACCCCAAGTTGAGCAGCTTCACGGGCGTTATATCTTGCTCCTATCAGGGCAAAATCTGCTGTATCCCCTATCCCTGGAATATAGTCCTGTTTCAATTTGATCCAATGTCCTAAGCTAGAGTCCTCTTGCTGTCCAATGTTGAAGTATGGTTCGTCGCTAGATTTTAGAATGAGTCCTTCCCAACGTTGCGATATAGCTGTGGCGAAAGAGTTTTTCAAGGTTTCCTGACTGTTGGACAATGAAAAATTGATATACTCCTGTTCCGCAATCCCAGCACGCCCTTCAATTGGCTGAGAAACTTTCCACAATAATGCCTTGCGTTCCTTATATGACTTTGATAAGCAAACTTCATCATCAATCAATAATACATCAAAAAGCATTATATATAGATGCTCGTAGAAATGTGGCCTGGTCCCTTGTTAGCTATGGCACGAAATGCAGCTTTTGGTAAGATCCTATACATACGGCGAGTCATTTTCAGTACCAATGAAGGTGCCAGATCGTTTGATATGCTTCCGAAGCTTATGAAAGGGCAACAGTTTTGATTCCATGTCACTCCAGACGAGAAGTTCTCCCTCTAAAATGCAGTTCTTAGATATTTTGCAGCCGGATTTGCCGATTCTCAAGCACTCCTTCACAGTAGAATGAATACCCCTTCTGTCCGCAGTTGAGTCTTTCCCACTTTTCGAAAAGATCCGTATGCAGCCCGAGTCTTTGGAAAGGTCAACGTGTATCTGACAATATTCTCCATCATATTTCCGTTCGACGCTCATTGTGCGTTTCCCTACCATCTTGCAGCAATGTTTGATGCCCCTAGCTTTAAAAAACGTTGGCCTTCCAACTTTCACTCCAATGGTAAGAGATATATGAGAAGACGCGAACGAAGCCAGGAGTTTCGCATAGTTAGGATCTGGACGCCAAGGAAATCGTTTGATCGGATCGCGGCTCAGTAAGTCCACAGCTGCTGTCAATGAATCCTGCAACAGAAGCAGATCGGGAAGGAGGAAATGAAAATTTCGAAGGACTAAACGAGCCGGTAGGGCTAAAGGGCTGAGGTCTTTCAAAATGATCCTCGTAAACCACTTCGCATCGCGGCTTGTTAAGCGTCGTAAAATTGGCCCAAGCGCATCATCCACGCCAGCAGCACTTCGCTGCCTCCTGACATCCGGGCTCGAGAACCGACATCTCGACGCAATATCACTTAAGACAGCATCGATTTCTTCAACGGTTACTCCAGATTCCTCAGGGTTGTCGTTCTCCGCTTGCATCATCACATTTTCCACACATTGGCCCAGGTCACCGTTCCCGCATATTTTGTATGAATCCAGAGCTAGCCTTCTTGAAGTCCCAAGCAGAAGACACCTGCCAATGACCTTTACGAGGGATGGCTCCTTTAATCCAAATACCCTCTCCGGCCGCCGTTCTGGGAACAAACATGACAGCAGAGCAAGGCGGTTCGTATCTCCTCCATGGATTTTTTTCCCGTGCTGGGTAAACCAGTTGACAATGGTTGCAACGTCGGGGTTTCTAACCCTCGATGTGGTTGACGCCTTTAAAGTGAGGTTAGATTCAAGGCTCGTAAAGAGGTCGCACACGTAGGAAAATTTAAACCCCATAGCATAGCAGCAAATGGCTATGGCATGCCTTGATAGTCGAGTCGGATATTACCAAAGGCGCACATCCTACGGTAAACTAAGGCGGGTTGCCGTATCAGACCCCATGAGAAGATATGAGCAGCCCCGTGTATAAGGAATCAGAGGAACATATACGTGCTGCCAGCGCAATACATAATATTAGGCAGGACAAATAAAGTGTAATATTGTCGAGGGTTCAAAGTCTTGCTACAGAAAGAGGCGAGGTTTGTGTTGCGTGCCGGGGTGACACGAAAAGCTCGCCAAATCACATGATGGAGAGGTCTATCCATGGTTCAGAGTTATTTAGCAGAGCAATTTATGCGCCGATAAAAATGCACCAGCGCCCTTAATTTCGCTGTACCTAGGTAGGAACAGCCATTTCAGATATGATGAAGTTGGAACAGCATTCGTACGTGGCCAGCGCCTATAGGTTTAGCAGCAAATCCATTATAAACGCCTAACCGTACTCCGTGGTGACCCAGTATTTCTAACCGCCAATAGTAGTTTAATAAAATACATCGATGGGAAAAACTCCCGCTACAGGATACCTTGCTTCTGAAGACTGTTTTTTATACATCGTTAGCACATTTTCAAGTACACACAAAGACGAGCGTGTGGTATACGTACTCGAGATAAATTCGCTCTGGCATCACATTGCCTTCAGCATCCTCCATTTGCACCACGTTTTCCCGAGACTCCTTCTCCTTCTTCCTATCCTGTTCAAGTTTCTCCCAGAGTCTCAGCGCTTCCTCGATTTTCGTGATCTCTCGGAACAAGCTAGTTTGTTGTGTGATCCCAAGGCACCTTAACCCGTAAATATGTCTCGCCTCTGAAAAGTGCTTGTCGAAGGCGCGTCGCCCCATATAGACAAAGTTCCCGCAAATTTCACACGGCAGCTCCACCCCCAAGCCGTGCAGCTTGTAGAGCCAGTAGGGAATTGGTTTTCCATCCCAAGCCAGTGGCAGCTTAAGAGGATTGTATATCCTTTCCTCATTATCACTGTCGGAATCGGAATCGCCGTGACGGATTCCAGGCGGCTCTGCGGTCTCTGCGAACAGAGCATCGAGCTCCATTTGTCGTTCTCTTTCCGTCATTCCTTGCTTCCGCTCTACATTGACGCGGGTGGCTTTCCTCTCTTCCTTCAAGGTCGTGGCGAGCGACCGAACACGGTGTTCTCGTTCCGCGATCGCACGCTCCTTCAAGCGACGGATTGCAGCCTCGCCGCCTGTTCGCGGTGTAGGGCCGTCGGGGGTAGCTCCAGCAGACTTACGAGCCTCTGCGGCGCGAATGTGTTTCTTCCCTGTGAGATGATTTTTGTATACGTTTTCGTTCTTGAATTCTCTCTCGCAATCCGCACACCAAATGCCTTCGCCCGTTCCTTCGGTTTTCGGGCCGGAGGAGTTTTCCGTTGTGGTCGATTCGTCCTCCCACCCAGGAACCTTGCCTTCTTTCCATAACTTTTCAAACTCTTCGTCATAGCCATTAAAAAGTTTATCAAGAGGTTCCAAAGGTTTAACTCGCTTTATAAAACTCTCTAAATACGCAGCAAGATCACCGACATATTGGAAATATTTGTCCGTGAGCTTGCTGCTTCGCTTGAGGGGTAGTTGGGGTTGTGTGAACGTGTCGAATAGATCAAGGTACTGTAGGTATGTGAGCCGTTTCACACCAGGCAGATTTAGGTAGTCCTCATGGAGTTTTGTGAGATCGAAAAACTGGCCATACGATTCTTCTCCGGTAAACATATTTTCCACTTCCATTCCAAACCCTTCACTCTCCCCGGGGTGCCTTCTCTTGTATGCTCTCTCGAGATTCTCAACATGCTCATTAGGGTATCGACGGTGGAAATCTTTTATTTCGTCTAAGCGTTTATAGAATTCATCGAAGGTTTCACCGGTTGAAATGGCCTGGACCTCCTTTGCTCGTAGTCCTTCCGCATCCTTGTAGATATCTAGGAGTCTTTCCGATTGTTGCTGGATACGGTTAAGAAAGCCTGCAATCTGATGGTCTCTGTTTAAACGGTCCCGAATCTGCAGTGAATTAGTTAAAATAGCTGCGCGAAGCGAGGGACGGAGCGCAGAGAGCATACATTACGGGGCTCATCTGCCACCCGATCACTAATCCCCTGCTCAAGTCTTTCCAGATCTTCGTGAATAAATCGCTGATCTTCTATCAACATCCTTGCGACGGTTGGACGGCGTCTTTACTTCTCGTGCTGGTCTCTGGAAATTAAGTACCGCGCAATCGGGTCATTGGCATTATACATGGATGGATGCTCTTGACTTCAACGGATGGCAAAAAGCTGGCGGAAGAGCTGCTAGTCACGTGATCGATCAAACAAAGCAAACACAGAACTTGAAAAGAGTCAGATTACATAATCTCAACCTCAGATTCATCTGATTAGATATGTAATTTATGCGTAATATATACAGTAATCAAAATTACAGAAGCCCTAGTTTCCCCTTTTCTGCTCACTAAACCTGGATTAGGAAGGCGGTGACTAAACCAAGGCAAAATAATTTTGCGATCCTCGCCTTTTGCATCCAAAGAGCCTCCAATTGAAGCCTTCCAGACAGCATCAAACGGAAACTCGTTGATCATCTGTGTATATAATTCCAACTAGCCGATATAGCCTGAATACCTAACCACTCATTATGGCGGAGGGAATCGATAGAATCGCGGATGGTACGTATTTCCACCCATTGGGCTCTTTCAGCTCAGCACTAACAGCTACGACAGAGCGGATGAAGGTCGAGACGTCCAAAGAGGTGACTGTCGTTCCAACTTTTGAGGCCATGCACTTGAAGGAAAACCTCCTGCGGGGTATCTATGCATACGGATACGAATCGCCATCAGCCATACAGGCGCGCGCAATCGTCCCAATCTGTAAGGGCCGTGATACCATCGCGCAGGCCCAGTCGGGTACTGGTAAAACTGCGACATTCTCAATCAGCATTCTACAAGTAATCAATACAGCTCTGAGGGAGCCTCAAGGTTAGTTCATTTCATCTCTGCCTCCCTGTTTAAACCCTTTTTAATAAGTTTGTATATAGCTCTTGTCTTATCGCCAACGCGAGAACTTGCCACCCAAATTCAGTCCGTGGTTATGGCCTTGGGAGATTACATGAAAGTACAATGCCACGCGTGTATCGGCGGCACCAACGTCGGTGAGGATATGGAGAAGCTGCGCCGTGGTCAACATGTGGTTTCGGGCACCCCCGGCCGTGTTCTTGATATGATCCGCCGCAAACAGCTTGAGCAGAAACATATCAAAATGCTAGTCCTTGACGAAGCCGACGAACTCCTCAACCGCGGATTCGTCGAACAGATCCGTGATGTTTACAATTCCCTGCCTGCTGCCACGCAAGTTGTGCTCGTTTCCGCAACCCTCCCTCCGGACGTTCTCGCAATCACCACAAGCTTCATGACTGAGCCGGTGCGAATTCTAGTCAAGCGTGACGAGTTGACCCTAGAAGGACTCAAACAATACTTCATTGCGGTGGAGAAAGAAGAATGGAAATTTGACACACTTTGCGACCTCTATGATACCCTTACAATCACCCAGGCTGTTATTTTCTGCAACACGAGACGCAAGGTAGACTGGCTCACAGATAAGATGCGTGACGCCAATTTTACTGTCTCTAGTATGCATGGTGAAATGCCGCAAAAGGAACGTGATAGTATTATGCAGGACTTCCGACAAGGAAACTCCCGTGTTCTTATCTCCACGGACGTCTGGTCTCGTGGTCTTGATGTGCAGCAGGTGTCTCTAGTCATCAATTATGACCTCCCCAGCAATCGTGAGAACTACGTCCACAGAATTGGACGAAGTGGCCGTTTCGGACGGAAGGGTGTTGCTATCAACTTCGTCACCAGCGAGGACGTCACAATCCTAAGAGATATCGAGATGTACTACTCTACCCAGATCGATGAGATGCCAATGAATGGTATGTCTTTGCCTCTGTTACGGGCCAATGTTGCGTTTGTTCCTCTGACTAACATGTTCCAATAGTTGCCGACCTTCTCACGTAATTGCGCCATCAGCTGGAGCAGAAATTGTAACACGCTAATTTCCTCTTCTCTTTTTCTCATCGCAATTTGCGAATGCGACGCATTCGATTCTATTTCCCCTTCTGGGTTCAAGATGGGCTGACGCACGCACGGCTCATTTTGTTCGAGCTATATTAAATGCCATGAGAGGCAAGTGACTAAGGCCAGGGGAAGTTGTGGAGGAAATGGGATATGTTTTAAATTGGTATGCTCACAAGCACTCTTGTCCTATCCCTATTACCTAACGCGATCTGCTCTACGAAATCGAAGCTGACATTTCAACCCCCGCATAATCTATTCATCAGAAATTCATTATTTTTCTTTTTCAGCGAGATTAACTCTCTAGAGCCCTGGTCGATAACCGTTGATGATCCTATCCTAGCCCTTATCCATTCGACCTTTCGGTCTCTCACTTCTCCCGAAATTCAATACCCAATCTAACACCTCTTTCAATGTGGCAAGACTAAGAATGAACCAGTGACACGGTTTCCTTATTACGGGGCATTCGCCATAAAACTATAGGAGGACGTTTCGTTCCTTCCCAGTCATTAAATACCATATCGTTCTAATCGTTTCTGCTACCGGGCAAGACATAACGCGAGTGCCTACTGTCGTATACGGATTAGGTAGTTAGCAAACGGAGGGATTCAAAACTTGCCTTCATTATAGCGAAAAATAACATAAATAAAGGGCCTTGCGCCCTCGATTTTCTCCACTCCAAAGCTTGAGCTGTAATGTGACAATTAGGCGGAGTGGATGAGGCAGCCCGCTCTCTACCTCCCGCCTACAGAGTACTCGAGTAGGTATCTTCACGCATTAACGGGGAGAATCAGGTGCAAATGAGTTTCAGAATAGACGGATTGCAAGCCCAAATGTTGAATTTCGAATCCTCGCATATTCAGAGGAAATTCATCAGCTCTCAGATCTGCCTGCCCCATTTCTACCATGAGTTCGTTTTAGTCAATCCATAGGTATATATCAATCAAGTGCCATCACGTCAATATCTGAGAATCTGAGAACGCCGCCACCATCACACCAAGAGAGTATATTTAAATTAGAGAGGCATTGGAGTCAGTCTCACATTTATATAACTATTATTCAATATTAACTTCAGAACAGACAACTAACTAAATATATTACTAAGTGGAACAAATGAAGCAACTACATCACTACAACAGAAAACACGCTCCTGGGTATGAATACACACATTCCTAATAGAAGGGGGGGAATGAAAAACAAGAAATAGAAAAAAAAGGAAACCCAAAACCCAAAACATATCCGATCAGGGTAAACGAAGACAGAAGATGAAACCTTGGAGAAAAGCTATTTTGGAACAGAATACCTTCTGACGAAAGTTTAGTAAGGGGTTCGTAATTCCGGGGTGTAGGACTATTGTGAGGGGTATTAGGTAGGCGTAACAGAACCTAGGCACTCCAATGTGATATGGCAGATCATGAAATAATGTGCATAGGATATATGGCGGTGGTGGATCAGAGATTGATTCGGTCATGCAATATATTTCTGCAAGGATAAGCAGATATGGCAGATATCATGGCAAGGTTGTAAGAAAGGGGTTGTCCAATAACAGGGAGGTAGGAAGGTTGAAAAATAGGAGGGTCGCCAGGAACAACGAGTAAGGAAGTGAGAGTGAGAGGGTCACAAATGAAAAAAATGGAGCCAAGTAAGGTACCAGATCCCCAAACAATCGCTAGTAACAACTGTCCCGTACGCAAGATGATAAATCCAACTGGCGATTCTTGTAGGTACCCATTTTTTGGTACAACTTTTACACCACCCGATTTGAGCTCCACCGCTCATCACCAGACGCAACGTGCTTCTTCCTCAAGATAGACCCGAGGCCGTTAAAAGCCTTACTCCCCGCACGAGAAACAGATTCACTTGTCTCATAGAGACGTTTAATACCCTTCGAGTGCGCCGACTTTTTCAACGGAGCTTTTACGCTATACGCTCCCGGGGCTTCAGAAGGGTTCCAGGTACCTGTGTGGTAATTCCAAGACAAATTGCTGACATCAGATGGAGAGTTCGATCTCGAGGTCGCAGTCGATACTGATGACAAAGTGCTCAGATTGGCGCTGGATATGCTTCCACGCGGCGTAAAGGTGTAAGTGTTGCGGGGGTTGGGCTTCAAGAAGCCTGGGCTCACGCTCTCGCGTGATGGAGGCCGTTCGGATGGGAAAGCGTCTGCTGGGTAAAATCGTTGTCTATATCCGCGGGTTGCGGACCGGGGGGAAGAATTGTCTAGTGAGGCAAAGTTTGGCATACTGGTTGTGCTTGCCAAACTGTTGATCGAGTGAGTCCTTTCATGGAAGCCTCTTCTTTTCGTTGCTGTCTGCAAAGAGTCTGAATAGGATATGTCGGGCAAGGGAAAATTTGCAGATATGTCGATGGGGGTGATAGGCGCTGTTGAAGAGTTTATCGGGCTTTTGATACTGCTGCCGCGGCGAGATGCACCATGTGTTGGGAATAGGGGTTTGGGCGTGATTCGTTGATCCCGCAAGGGCGTGGACGGAAAGCTATCTGGAGACGATTCAATGGAACCCGGGGATGAAATATCCGATGAAATCGCAATTCCCGGTATCTGGGGTACGGGTGGTATATTGTTCTTCTTTTTGGCCTTGCTTGTTCTTCGGTCATCTGTTCGACGGGTACTTTCCTCAAACTTAACATTATCTGAGGCTTGTCTCTCCACTGTCTGGCGACGGTTGTTAGTAGACCTCTGCTCTGGCATCCTAGGTGATGGTAGTAGGGATGGTCTCCGCTGGGGGAAGGGGGTTGCACTGCGCGATTCCGTCGAAACAGCAGAAAAATGGGATTCGGACTCCGAGTTCGAAGAGAGAGCGCTTCCAGAACGCCAGGTTAGATTGGAAAGGGAGTGAACGGATGCATTCGAAAATCTAGTTTTTATAGGAAACGCAGACTCAGACGCTGGCTGAGTGGAGCTTCGTTTTTTGCTATATTTTCCTAACTTCAGGGTAGAAATGCGATTTCTCACGCCTGAATTGCTGGGACTGCTCTTTGGAGAAACTTGACTTGTGATACGGGTAGGTTCTCGTCTCTGCTCGGTTTCTATTACTCGCCCTTTCGAGCTGTGAGCAGCTGGAGGTTCTATAGATATCATTTGCGGTTTACTTTCTGGCGCATAGAAGGATACTGGAGTTGCAACGAGAAAAGACGTATGTGCAACATCCTCGTCATCCGAGGATACTGTCTCGGAATACAAAGATCGGAAGTACTGGACGGCTTCCGATTTTGTGGCATGGTTAGTGTCAAATGTAGGCTCTATAGCTGGAAACATAGGCGACGAGGTTGACGTGGACGTTGATGAAGCCGTTGAGATCGTTTTTGTCGGTTGGGGTTGGAGAGGAGGCATCAGAGTGATACAACTGGCCCTCTTGACGGTGTTAATGGAACCGGCTCTCGATATGGTTGCTTCTGAGAGTGGGAAAATGGGGATTTGCAAGGCAAACTCGTCTTCCAACTTGTAATTCTCGCGAGCTACCTGGGGTGAATCGAACCCCATCTCTTCGGGTTCGGAGACACCAGTATCGCTGTCATTTTCTATGGGGGAAAATACAGACTCCGACCGCCCAGACGCTTCAGCTTCAGATATCTCCTCTTCCTCGGATTCATATCTCGGGTATATATCTGCTGTTCGAATATCGGTCACATTTATTGACGGTCTCGGGTTACTAAACTTTCTATGAAGTTCAGCAGAGCTCATTGCTTGTGCGGCTGCGGCAGCCATGGCTAACTTTGGAAATTTCTGGCGGTTGTTGTTGATTCAATTTGGAGTAGGGCAAAGCCAACAGACAAGGGAGGGAATAAATCGCAGCTTATGTATATATCAAGCTGATGGCAAAGCAAATTATCATAACTAGGAGACGAGGTGTAACGAGAACTGGAATACTGATATCAGGTTAACAGCTGCCAGCCGGGATTGCTTCTTAAGACAGTAGAAGCTCACCAAGTAGAGCTCTAAGCTCATTAGGGCGGCAGGGCTTCAGAAAATGTAAAAAGTGAACAAAAATCTCAGGAGTACAGAGCCAAGGTTGCTCTATAAAACGAATGAACGGCGACCATGTCTGGGTTGTAAAGGAAGGAAACCCAAACACAAATGGTGAGGTATGAAATGTATCATGACCCTGCTCGGGAGGGTGTGAAGACTCGGAACCAGCAACAAGTCCCTGAATCCTGGACAGCAGCAGGGGGGAGGTTGCGAGGGTCATGAGTATAAATCCCGGGATCGTTCAAGAAAATAGTCCCCCCCTCCCCGACCCCCCAACAGGGTATGGTACCTGAGATAAACTGCATTTCCTCGAAAAATCAACGAAGCCCAAGCGACTGCTCGCCAGATGGCTTGAAGGGGCTTGACAAAATGATACTGATTGGACCACGTCTAACTTTTAGGGCGAGATGGCATCAGGGTCGAGAACCGAATCCAGACGATGGCTGAACAAAAATGCGGAGTATGCAGCCATCAACCAGCAGGCGAATGAAGCGGGAGGCATGCACCGGCGGACGAGGTGGTTTCGCAGCTGTCAAAGATTCTCGCTGTCTCCGTGATCCCGGCGGGCAACCAACCGCCTGTTCCAAGCCAGCCAAGACACGCGAAGTGCCCCTCCAAGTCATCCGCCTCGCCAGCGTGCCAATGAGAACTTCGTGGATGGCTGATGGCTTCAAAGATGAGACACGCTGAGGACGCCAGTTTAGGCCAGGGGAAGCGTCTCGATCGCGCCCGTCATTCCCCTCCTAGCTTGCGGCGACTTCAAAAGCAGTTTAGCTAGCCATCAGCATCATGTGGGCGTTGATGACGACCGAAGACGG
Source organism: Blastomyces parvus (assembly GCA_002572885.1). Taxonomy (NCBI): domain Eukaryota; kingdom Fungi; phylum Ascomycota; class Eurotiomycetes; order Onygenales; family Ajellomycetaceae; genus Blastomyces; species Blastomyces parvus. The sequence continues at coordinate 20,123 of PDNC01000212.1, forward strand.
GATATCAAGACCCCCTGTGTTTCTGCACAAAATATGCAGTGCGTCCGTAACTTAAGCCCCGCTGTGTATCCAACATCCCACATTACTGACTGCTTTCGGCGAGCCTCATAAGTAGCCTGATCGACACCGTGTCCAGAGTACGTGCTGGGATAGTTAATTATAACCCGACATGCGTGTCTCCAGTCAGTCCAGTCGTCCAACACATCCTTTCTAGGTTCCCCCGTCCTGGTGTTGGGAGACTTGGAAGTTGTTCTGGTCGGCAAACGCTCTGCTTGGTGTCGTGACTACATTCCCATTATGGAAAGTCAGGGCAAAGCCCTATCTCGAACGATTTTCCCTTCGTATCAGAATATTCTCCTGGAGTCTTCGCAAGCAGCGGCCTACAGCTGCATCGGAAAGGCTTGCATTTAATACTAGGCACCTCGTTCCCAACACTCCCATGGTGGGTGCCTCGCTGGGTACTGCTATGTGTGTCCTGGATGTAAGGCGTGCAATCTGATTCGCCTCCAACTACTTTTTTAGCCCCAGGATGACAACAGACACCTTTCGCTCACGACTGGTTGCCACGTCCGCCCCGATCGACCTCTGCCACCTTCATGAAGCAGTGCAAAATGCTTGACGGGCGATGTGGCTGCAGATCCTCCGATTTCCTTCCAGCTGGTAATTTCCCACAGCCTTTCATCAGGGGCCAAACAGGATCGCTGAGCAGCACGGCCTCATATTCTGGCTGTGCTCCGCTCTCTCGGAAATCTCAAGTACCCCTCCTGATCGCGATGTTTTCCTGCTTTTCGGCTGTTCCGAGTTGATGATCTAGCAGGATCACCATCAGTCGTTTCAGAGGCTCTGGCACAAACTGGATTGCATATGCTTCAATGGTATGAGGTGCGCCGCACCCCCCAGGCCAAGGATTAATAAAGTTGATATGATCAGCTACGAAAGCCAAACTGAAAAGGAGTTCATGGACCCTCTTATCGATATCCCATTACAAAATTAAGCCAATCACGCGGTGTTCTACTACCATCATATTGCGCGTTCCATCAGAGCCGGTATGTCCTTGATACCTACCTTCTATTCAATTGTAACATCGGCATCGAAAACCTCCAGAGATGAATGAACATACGAGCCAATAGAGGGTTTGTCTCAACTATTGGATTAATCTCTGGAAACAATAACCCTGGTGTCACTTTCGAGCAAACTATAAGTGAAGCAACACACTCAGCTATCCAGAGGCACATCATAATCTACAGAAAGAATTTTCCGATTTACGGCACCATACGACCAGCTTATTTCATCAATAACTCGGCAGGCAAAAATTTGCCATAGCGCGTTTGTCAAACAAGCTGAACGTTCGATTAAACTTCAGATTCCCTTGTCCTGTTCAGAAACAGGGGATTTGGCTTTAATATGCACTAGGCAAGGGTATATCCTGGATATAAATATCCCAATGATATTTTCAACCCTGGAACGTTCACTATGCCTGAGCCGTGTGAGTACGGAATACGAATGTTTGACTACTCTCATATTCTACTTTTAAACAGCTTGGAATAAGTATTATAATAACTGCTACCTTTATGCTTACCAAATTATGATGACTTTTTAGCGGAAGTCATGGCTTCCCGTTGGGCCCAAGAAAGGAGTGCGAACTGTGACGATCCCTCGACAAAAGTCATGGGTCCCTGAGCTATTGTTATGATAAGACGATGACACAAGCTACTAAGAAATGTGGAGATTGACTTTTAAGCTAACCATGCGATTCGAAAGCGAGATATATGATATTGCGAGTGTCCAACTTGGGGCTTTCAAACTGCCCATAATTTCGAGTCAACAAAGTTCTAGCGTGTATTTTGAGTGTCTGGAAATCAATTGTCCAAGTCGACCTAGCATCGACAAGTCTTGCTCTGATGTTTCTTTTCCTTTTGGATCGCAAAAGCTCATAATGTGCGATTTCATATACAACCCTGTTGGGAGCTTTGCTTTCAGATAGCTCTTCATGGGACAAGAAGGTATCAGAACCGATATCACCCCATCCATGGAAGGGAGCAGGAACGGTACCGGGCATGAACAATCTGCTAGAGGAATGGCAGATGACAGATCAATTGGATCTTTGATTCTTCAGCCAGTAACTCAGTGAAGAGTAGAACTACTTACCGCAGCAAGCATACCACGACACTTTGCTGTCGTTTAAATATGCTGTATCTATAATAGGCACTCGGTCTGATCCTACAGGCCATAGCCCTCGGACGAGCATAACCAAACTCATACCTACCGACATCCTTGTCCCACTTCATCTCCTTTGCCTAGGTAAGGTAGGTAGGTATACCTCTAGCTTGTTCTTTAGGAACGTGACTGGCACCAACTACGTACAGCTCTGATAAAACGATGGGCTCTTTTGGTGCCTACATGCATGCCTACGCATTTGATACAAATCTAGCTCGAGGAGGGTCAGGCTCAATGCCTCATTCTCTGTCCAAACTGTAGGTTCATTTGGTATCCCAAACCAATCCCCACCACCCCCTTCCCCCGCGGCCCGAGTGTTATAGCCCATATCTGCCAATCTCAGGTATGGCTCTCTTCTACCGGCCTACTACCTAGATAGTCCCGAGTAACACACCATTTTTCAGTTGCACAGTTTGAAGCATCACACAACCCTATAGCCGATCGCTCACCCTGCTCGGGGCGGCGATTCCAAAGCATTCTGCGCTCCAAGATCCTGCTGGCTGAAAGCCGCGCGTTGGAACCGTTCAACCGGCTCCAGTTAGGCCCGCCCCTTTGAGACGAAGACGGTTAGCCCGCGGAGACATGCCTGTTTTATTTCCTCAGACCTACCAAATAATTGCACGAGGATGCTAAAGAAAGAATCAGAGTTGCATAATTAGATGATGAGTCTTCTAGAATAATATGATCAGAGAGGGCTATCAATGAAGGCCTACAAGTTGATAACGTTTTAATATTACTGTATATAAACATCGTCTTCCCCTGGCCGCTCTATTTTAGTTAATAATACTCTAAAATATTATTTGAGCTTTCTTCGTCGTGTTCAGCGGCTTGATAACTCCTCCATATATCTTTTTCAATCAACAATCTGGCATCCCGGTCCCTTGACTCGAGGTTGGGTCCCTTCTCAAGAAGTAGCTTGACAACTCCTTCATGACCTCTCTCTTTAGCATGGTACATCGGTGTTCTGCCATCTTTATCTTTTGGCTCCAGGTTGGCACCATTCTCAAGAAGCAGCTTGACAGCTGCCTCATTCCCTTCCCATGCAAACCATGATAGTGGTGTCATGCCGTCTTTATCTTTTGACTCCA
>PDNC01000213.1:0-23004 GCA_002572885.1 Blastomyces parvus
ACTGAAGAAGATGAGAGAAAGTCTTTTCTCTTTCTTTCTTCAGTGATTAGCTCTGATATATTCAGATCTAACTGTAATACAATGCTGATAGCTTCTTCTTATTCTTTTCAGATATAGTTTCTATTAGTTCTTCACACTGTTGAATCTACTCTCACAATAAAATATAATAGAAATAAATAATATATATATAAATAAATTTAATATTAATATTAAATAAAAAAAATTAAAATTTAAAATTTAATTAATACTTTTCATTATTTTCTATAATTTAATAACTATATTATATATTTTTAATAGTTATTATTTTAACTAATTTATTTTATTAAATTCAGTAATATAAAATATTTTATTTTAGACTTTTTTAAATAATATTTTTAAAAATTAAATATAGAAAAAAAATTCTTATATTTTATTTTTTTTAATTAATAATATAATAACTGTGTAAAACTATCAGTAAAAAATAAGAATTTTCTAACTAGTTCTATATTTTTTCTAATATAAAGTTATAAGATATATCTGATTATATATTTATTAATAAATATTTTTATATCAGAAATTCACTAATAGCTGTTTTTTATCTCAGTTTATATTTTATATTCTATAATAAACTAGTTAATATATTTTTACAGTTTTATAATATAGTAATTTTATAATACTATTAATATATTAATATTAAAAATATAATATAACTTATATATAATTTTAAAATAATTCAGAAAAATAATAATATTTTTCTTATTAAAATATAAAATATCAGATATTTATAAAACTGATATTAGTATAATTAGATAATAAAATAATAATCTAATATTATACAGTTAAAATAATATAATAGTAAAATTTAATATTAATTGATTAAAAAAAATTAAAATTAGATATATTTAATTCAGTAATTTTTTTATAAAAATTATAAAAAATTTTATTAAAAAAATACTATTAAATAATAGAATTTTTATAAAAATATTTAAGATCTGCAGATATATATAAATATAATAAAAGATAAAAAATAGAATTATTTTTATATAAAAAAATAAATTAATTATAAAATCTATATTAATATTTTTTTTAATTTTATAAATTTATATTCTTTAAAAAAATAATGAATTTTTATATATATTGAAATTTTTATTTCTTATTTTATTTAATTTTTTTAATATAACTAAAATATAATTTTTTAATAAATTATTTATAAAAAGATTTTTTTATACTTTATTTTTACTAAATAAATAAGTTTAAACTTAGTTTATCAGTGAAATATTTAATCTGCTTTTTTATATAAAAATAATAATATTAATATACTTCTTATATTAATTTATATAATAAAATAATTCTATTGAAAAGAACACTTAACATATAAATAGAAGAAGAAAAAATATTTAATAAAATAATTTTAATTATTATAATAGTTTTTATTCTCTTCACTATTTATTTATTTATTTAATAAGAAGATTTTTCTAAGAATATTAATAAAGAGAAATAATAAATTATATACTTTAAATAGTATATAAATAAAAGTAAAAAATTATATAAGAATCTGTAAAATAGAATAATATAAAAAAATCTTTAAATTAAATATTCTATTCTATATTAAATAGATAGTGATAAATAATAAAAGTAATAATTATATAATTAATTAATAAATATAACTACTGTATAAAATTAAAATAATATATATATTAAATAAAAAATAAGAATTTATATAATTTTATAACTGTATATATATTAAATTTATTAAATTTATAAAATAAGTAATAATGAGATAATTATATACTGATGATATTTCAGTGAAAAATCAGATTAAGTGAAATTTCTTATTAGACTAGTAATTATTATATATTTTAATAATTATATTAATAAAAAATCTCAAATTAATAATATTTATATGTAAAACAAAGTTTATAGTCTGAGAAAGATGTCAAGCTTGACTAACTAAAGAATTACTAAGCTAAGATATATTATTTAATAGATAGAAAGTACAAAGTGATAGAGATGATAGAAGTACTCAAGATGGTAGAGAAAGTAGAGAGTGAAAGAGAGAGTCACACAAGCAGTGAAGTGAGTGTAAGTTAAGTGTTCAATGCTTGTATATCAATGCAATCCCTTTAGCTCTTTCCTTGTATACTCGTATTTCTTCTGAAAGCCAAGGCCAGGATACTCAGTTTCTCCGTCTTGTCTTCCAAGTGGTGTCAGATCCAGCAGGCTGAAAGTGTTAATAAGATGCTCCCCGCCTCTAGCATACGTTGAATAAGTATGGTAAACCTTTCCTTCCTCACCAACCGTACCATCACCCCGGTAAAAAATGCTTGTGCCTGGCTGTTCCCCCGTAGTGAAGTAGTCCTGACCAGCGTTATCCAGTTCGTCCTTGCTTTTGAAATTGTATTCAACAGGACGCACCTCCTGATCCTGGGTGACATGCATATCATAGTTGAAATCGTCATTATACGACGATACCCACGGAAACGAAGTCCAGCCCATGCGGTCTTTATAAGCATTGATCTTCTCAATGGGGGCACGGGACACGACCACAAACGATGTCGACCGCGAGTAGAGATGGTGCAGAGGAGGAATTGAGTCGCCCATTAGCGAGCAGCTGCTACATCCCGCTTCCCAAGAGGGATCGAACATGAAGTGGTAGATGATGAGCTGGCGGCGGTTAGAGAAGAGGTCGGAAAGCGTGAGGGCCTGTTTCTCGCCAGTCTCGGCATTGATGCCGGTGAAAGTGTATGGTTTGGTCATTTCGACCATAGGTAGCTTGCGCCGCTCAGCAGCGAGGAGGTCGCGGACGCGTGTGGCTTCCTTTTCTTTGGCAAGAAGGCTGAGGCGCGCTGCGCGGTATTCATCGAGACTGGCAACCTGTTTGCATGGTCAGGGAGTGGTTGGGTTGGAAGTGTGGAGAGGGGGTGGGCATACTTGAATTGCCGCCATTGCTGGGTTCGATTGATCGTACATTAAAAGGGTCTATATGTGACTGTGTTTCAACCTGAATGTTCACAGGATGGAATCTTGTTGAGTGAACCGGAAAACGCATGCGGGTAATTCACTGCCCTTTTATGTCCCTTTGGCTCTTCATGTCTGCTGGCGATGATCTTGCATCCCAACCCCTCGATGAACCTTCGTGTCGGGGCTCGGCGCAACATTCTGTCCTAGGTTTGCAACCTTCAACTCCCAGAAAGCCACCTTGCTGCCTGGGGCCGTGTGCTAGCAGGCGACGAACCAATCCAAATTTTTCGTCCCAGGATGTTGAGCCGTGGTTCATCTGTGATCAGCTCGTGTTTCAACGCGCTCGTATCGTGGGTGTCAGGCAACCATACGGCCAATGCCGAATCCGGAATTGATCTTTCTCTTGATTTGAAGGCAGTGACGTGGAAGGAGTGGAAAGTATAATTATTTAATTTTTGTTTCCATCTGAACATTATACGCATGTACAAATATTCAAAAGCTTGAATTGCTCCCGTTGACTGCAAACACTGATACCATTGCAGAAGGAGGTGCATTAAACAAGAAGATAAAGAAAACAGAGGTATGTTCAGGATTTTCCCGCCTGAAAAGAGGATCTTATCCCCTTCCCAACGTCACAAACCTCTGTTTGTAAAGCTTGGGCTTGACCTGAGACAGCTTTTGCAATGTCATTGTCTGCCAAACAGATGCCTTTGACATCACGGATGATACGCGTGTCCACGTGATCAGGGATACACAACTTGGATTATTTTGAAGAATACTATTATTTAATATTTATTCATTGTTAATTCTTTAATAAATGTATATTTTCAATGTCAAATTATCAATATATTTAAAAAAAAAACATTTTTCAATTTCTAAATAAGAACCTTTGTTAGCTATACAGAATGAGCCAAGTTTGCACTGTTTGCATTGCATGATAACTTGTGGCTGAATGAAGGATCACAGCTTGCGTATTTCTGCTTTGTGCATCATCTCATCACCTGTTCTGAGGTACAGGCTGAGGTGCTGTTTATATTCTGCCGGTAATGGATTCGGATGAACTGATCGATCAAAAGTATCCGGGCGATGATACTCGGCCCACGAGCAAAAAGGAGCTGGCGGGATGGTACTGTTACGGCTGGGCCGCCGAGGTGTTTACAGTTTGTGCTATGGGTGAGTTATTTCAGCCCGTGTCCTTTTTTTTTGTTAGCAGCTATGAACATGACAATCTGTCAGCGATTTACAATGGGGAAAGAAGTGTTTATACTGGAAAATTGAAGAATACGACAGTTAGAAAGAGATCTTTGTACACACTTTCTGTGAACCATGCAACTTACCACCTCTTGACTAAGAGCTAATGACGTGCTGAATCTACAAACAGGATCCTTTCTTCCCATCACCCTGGAGCAAATGGCCAGAGATCGAGGAGTTCTCCTTTCTGACAAAACTACGCCATGCAGTGCAAGTTGGAAAGTGACATCCGACTTGCTCACTTCGACTGCGTCCTCTCCGAGCGGACCAAGTTCGCCCAAAACTAGTCAGTGTATAGTGTATTTCCTGGGAATGGAAATAAACACAGCTAGTTTTGCGATGTACACATTTTCTGTCAGTGTATTAGTACAATCACTGCTTATCATCTCCATGTCAGGAGCAGCGGATCACGGCGTCTACCGCAAGACATTACTCTTGGTGTTTGCTGTCTTGGGGGCGGTGTCAACCATGCTCTTTCTGGGCGTTGTTCCGCAAGTATATCTGCTCGGCGCATTACTCGCAATTGTAGCAAATACCTGCTTTGGTGCCTCATTCGTATTACTGAATTCATTTCTGCCTTTGCTTGTTCGCCATCACCCAGCCATTCAACCAGCCCCAGCCAGTCCTTTGCTTGACGATGATGTGCAACCTTCCAATACGTCCAGCGAGCCTAGATCCAACCAGAGCCGCCCAGCCAGTGGTATATCGTCCACGTCACCACTACTTCAGCGTGATACTACTATGCCCATTGATGGCTCTCAGCTCAAATCTCCAAGAATGTCAGCAGAGCTCCAGTTGTCGACAAGGGTCTCCTCCAATGGGATTGGCATTGGTTACGTTGGGGCTGTTATTCTACAAATCGTGTCCATCCTCATCGTCGTAGCCACAGGTTCGACAACCTTCTCCTTACGATTGGCTCTGTTCGGAATTGGATTGTGGTGGTTGCTTTTTACGATCCCAGCTGCCATGTGGCTCCGTCCTCGTCCCGGCCCCCCTCTCCCTGATTCTGCCAGGGACAGCAAAATGTGGCCATGGCTTAGTTACATAATGTTCGCATGGAAGTCTCTTGGGCGCACAGCTCTTCAAGCCCGCCATCTCAAGGATGTTCTTATCTTCCTAACAGTGTGGTTTCTTCTTTCCGATGGCATTGCCACAGTGAGCGGCACGGCTGTGCTATTTGCCAAAACACAATTGGATATGAAGCTTGCTGCCCTTGGCCTGATCAACGTAATAGCAATGATTTCGGGTGTGTGTGGCGCTTTTTTTTGGAACTATCTGTCGCGCCGACTAAACTTGCGGGCCTCACAGACCATCATCGCTTGTATTTGTGTTTTTGAGTTCATCCCTTTTTACGGGCTTCTCGGCTTCCTCCCACCAATTAAACGGCTGGGCATGTTTGGGCTTCAGCAACCGTGGGAAATGTACATGCTAGGCGCCGTTTATGGCCTTGTAATGGGCGGGTTATCATCCTACTGTCGCAGCTTTTTCGGAGAGTTAATACCCCCGGGGTTTGAAGCATCCTTTTATGCATTGTATGCCATCACCGATAAGGGGTCGAGCATATTCGGTCCTGCAATTGTCGGCATGATAACTGATAGATACGGCGAAATTCGACCGGCGTTTGGCTTTTTGGCCATCCTAATTCTCATCCCCTTACCACTGATGTTACTGATCGATGTCGACCGCGGGAAGCGTGATGCTCAATTTCTTGCCGATGAGCTGGAAGAGAGGCGTCAGGAAAGTTGATAGTAGGCCATGCCACAAGATTCATGTGTTAAATTTTAGCAACGCAGTTTATATTATTCATTGAGCAAACTTTACTGTGTTGCCATTCTATTATTTTTACACCTAAATTGATCGAAGAAGATAAGTTTTAGCCCGGTTAGCGAATTCGCCGCCGCAGCGGCTTATGAATTGCTCCAAAGCCTGATCTGGGTTGGAGAAGATGGGAGATTCTGAGAAAATACTAGGTGATAGTAATATTTGGGGACGACCTGATTGCTAATTCGCTCGGATGTTCTGAGACAAGTAAAGTAATGTAGAATTTATTGACTACCCGCTGATATGAATAAAAAAATCAAAAACTTAGATTACATACAAGTTAACGAGAAGCAGAAGTACTGCAGGGGACTTCTGTAAAGTGAACCAACTATACATCAATCTTCTAAGAACCACACTGGAACCACTCCATTGAACCTTGAATGATATTACTGATTCTCCTTGGTCCACGAATTTGTCAACCTTCCTAGGTTGAGTTCCCATCCGCGACAAACTCCACGCTGAAAAGCCCGATAAATCCGGAAATAAATCAATACAATGGTGATGATGTATCATTCCCTGGTAACTCTCTATGCTCCTTATTGCGTCCCTATAGCTCACGATAGTCACTCGGCCTGATTCGTTTCTGTCTCGCTTGGTGTCGATGCGGGTTCACCGGCTGGCGTAGATATGCATTGTCTTCTTCCTTCGCGAATGGTCGCCCAAAACTGGTTCGTTGCTGGTTCGAGAAGGTTGACATTCCTATATTTTGTTGGAACGGCGGTCGTTGTGGTAGATGGTTGGGACGTTGGTTCATGAAATTCATGTTCATGGGCATCCCGCCCGGGCCAGGGCCGAAATTGCTTGGCCCATATCCACCGACTGGCATCATTGGCTGGCTAAAGTTGTTCATATATGGTCCGTTTGGCATACCAAAGTTCATATTATTACTCACCATCTGATTCCATCCGTTTTCGCCTTGCGCATATCTGTTTAGCATGGGAGTAGAGCTATTTACATTGCCAACAAAGCCCGGCATTGGCATCACGTTCTGTTGAGGAAACCCGGTCATTTGGAAGTGTTGTGGAGATGGAGAATTAAAATTTCCGGGGGGTAGTTGCTGATGGAACGGTGATGGAGAAAATCCGTTATGGATTTCTCCTTTTTGGTTGTGATGATTGTTGATATGAGGCTGGCCATCGTTTGATTTCTGCTTTTTCATTGCTGGTGCGGTAGCAACAACTTCCTGCCCATTCGTATTTTCATCACCTTCTCCTGCCGGTCGCTTTTTCGAACCTATTGGATTAGGTTGTGTTGGTTCGGGGGAAGAAATAGACACGGATTGTTGGTTGGCGGGTTCCGAAACCACTCTTAGAGGAGATACGGTAGATTTTTCGCTAACTGACTGCTCTCTCTCTTTCTCCGTTTTCTCGGCCTTCTCCTTTTGATAATCCTTTAGTTTACCCACAGCTTCTTCGTCCACTGTTAGATTGTCTAGTAATACGCCTTCCGTAGAACAATTAGGGCAAACGAAATCACTTTCGATCAATGCATTTGTGATACAATCATTGCAATAAGTTTTTTTGCAGCATGGCGTTTTCGTTGGCTCTAGTAACAATCGTTTATCAATTGGACACTGTAAACCACGCGCCTGTATCTCCCTGCTCCCTTCAGCAGCGGCAAATTCAGCTGCCGCTGCAGCAGAAGCTTTGGCTTTTTCCTGGTATAACTCCCACGATGCCTTGTCTGGTTGAGCAACCACGAAGTCGCCATCCGCATTCACCATTACACCAGAAAGCTTCGAATCTTCGTTTGACCCATCCAATGCCAAGGAATCAGGCTTTTCGACCTGTTTCTGGAGCGAGCGGGGTATTCCCGTAGATCGTTTGACTCGATAGCGACCATCAAACTTGGGATCATTATTGGTGGGACATGCTTGTATCCAATGACCTAAGAATATGTTAGTTTGTTAATATATCTTGGGTTCCATATCCATTGATAATGACGTACCTTTTTCTCGGCAGCGGTAACACAAATAACCAGGAGGTGGAGGGTGATCTGGGACGTTGACAGGTTTGGGCCTGCTTCGATTAAAAGGAACTGGAGTAGCACTGTTAATAGTTTTTAGTTAGCAAGTTCAAAAGTCAAGGAATAATCAATAAACGATGACTCTGTCTTGACTTACTTCGCCATCTCATTTTGTTGTTCTTTCCATTGTGTTTCTTGCAAACTGAACAACGCCTTGATCTTTTCATCTTCGGATTGCGCAGCATTCAAATCAGGAATATTGTTTATAGTCGCAGCTCCACCGCTGACAGTTCGATTGGATGTAGGTGGTTCAATCCTGGACGAACTACGCGCGTTCACCGGCATTTTACCAGAGATATAGCGTGCCGCCCCGCCCTTCCCGGGCCTTGCGGCAGGAAGCCTGCGGGCGATTACAGATGTGGATCGTGGGATAATAGTGGTGTCATCGTCGTATTCTATGCGAAAAACGGGTTAGGTCTGCAAACTTGAAATTTCTAATTAGACACATACGACCTGTTACTCACCTTCGTTGGTATCTTCATTATAAATTGCAAGTTCAAAATCACTTCCATCGCCTAGTCGATTTTGATTGATGATTTCTCTTTTCAGTTCAAAAACCGATATACCCGTGCCGTCAAACGTTACCCGCGAGGGTTCCTTCTGAGATTTGAACTTGAAATGAACAGAAGAAGTCATGGTAATTGATGGGAGGAGTTAACAATGGACAATATCTTTTGGATTAGGGAACTGAGACCAAGGTAGGAAGTGTCTAAACAATGATGATAGCAACAATGCAACGTCCCGACGGGATTCAGTTTTGCCAACCACACCACGAATGTGAACTGATTATAAAGTCCTTTCGACGATCGATTTATTGAGTAAGGAGAGTGGCAAAATTGGGGATGTCAGAGCGAGACTGGAATAACCTCAACTGGATTATGTTTTGTATCGATATGATAGGATTTTCTTGCGTTAAAAAAGGAGAGGGAATAAATGTGGACTTGAGATACCCGGAAAACAACAATGAAGTAACGGGTTTGTACATAAAACAGGTATTCGGGTTGCGTGGAGAAAGCTGAAGGACAATAAAAGCCTTCCAAGATGTTTTTTTAACACCCTAGCAACACAATAACGATAATGAAATTTAAGCTAGCCGGATCCCAATACCTGTTACAATCCAACCGACGCTTCTGAGTCTGTAGGACGATGCCCCCTCGAGTGCAACTTTCAAAAGTCGTAAATTAGATGCGAAGAGAGAGACGGCAGCTTGGGTATCAATAAAGACAGATATGGAGGTGCGCTTATGACGGTGGGGCGAAGGCGTATTACCCCGACGGAATACTGTACATTTGCAAGTCGAAAGAAGATACTCAGTCACAAGTAGTCTGTGGGAGAAGGGAGAATGGATAATGAAGCAAGGGGCCCGTAAGGAGTGGGTGGGATAGTGAAAAGAATTCTGAAAGTGTGTTGGAAAGAGAAGAGAAAGATGAAGAAGAGGGAAGATGGAAGATGGAAGAAGTTGACGTTGAGAAGGCGAAGTTCCAGAGTTGGTGCCTTGCCTATTAGTCAGCACAGGGCGCCCGTTTTGGGAATAGGTCATGTGATGCTCCCGTCGCAACTTCGCCACCGAGGTTCAACCCCGGCTCCAGCGCCATCTGCCTGGGTGCTTATTTCTCACAGTTGTATGCAAGGTATAGTATTTTTGAAATCTCTCGTGAAGGAAAGTGTTGGAGCTAAGCGTGTTGGGTTTTCCGGGATAGGGAAAATATTTTTATTTGAATTAATCCTTGGTGGCCTAAGGCATTGATTTGAATTCCATCTAAAATCTATAGGTATGAATTGATTGTTTTTATTGAGTTATATCAATATATCGGCAAACCGTCATTTCCTGTTCTAATAATTATTTTTCGTCCAACAACCCATGGCTATCTTTCAAATTCGCGGACTATAAGTCCCTTAGAGGACAAATAATCCTTTACATCCTTCACAGTGTATTCATTCCGATGGAACTAGTTTCCAAGTTAGTAAATACTCGAGAGGATATTCAAAATATTCAACAGTACGTACCATGCCTGCGCCCAAAGCTGCGTCCGTGGTAGTTTGCCTAAAAACTTCCTCGAAATGACTGGGATTACCGGCACCGCTGGACGCAATAACCGGAATTGTGGTAAAGGATTTGACATCGTTGATGAGCTCAATATCAAAGCCGCTGTTGCTCCCATCCTTATCAATGCAATTAAGAAGGATTTCTCCCGCCCCCATGGCCTCTACTGCCTTAATAAGCTGATAAACATCAATATCTCGGCCTTCTCTTCCACCCTTTATGGTGCATTGGTACCAGCAGAATTCTTGGCCGGCCCCATTCGGATATTTTGTCTTGATCGTCCGATGTGTCGTGTCTTCCGGCCGATTGACATAAATTCGCTTCGGGTCAACACTAATCACTACTGCTTGGTTGCCGTACGCCTTCGATATCGTCTCAATTGCGGTGCCGCCACTGAGGGTGCAGTTATTCTCATAGTACTTTTCTGCAGCGATAACTGCATCGGATCCAATGCTAACTTTATCCGCCCCGGACTTGAAATACATCTTCGCAATGTCCAAGGCAGAGATTTTAGAGCCGTCGGAGTCAATGGTGTCCCTAATCCCGCCGCCGATTGTCAATGGTACGAAAACCGTTTCTGACGTTTGCCTCACAATCTCCAGCATCGGGACGTCTGCAACAGGGCAATTTCGGAAAGAAGTAATATTTAAAAAGGTGATTTCGTCGGCTCCCTGTTCGTAGTATCGTTTCGCCATTTCAACGGGCTTTCCTAAATTCCTAACTTGTCCTCCGCTTTGGTGCCCACTTTTCTCGCGGACGTCATATTGATCCCCTTTGGTAACTACCAAGTCACCATCATCGTTCGTACGGACGTCCAGACACGCAATAACCCGTCTTGTTAGGCCATTTGTATTTGTTGGGGATGGAGGGGAATCCAAAATTTGGATGCTTTGCCCACTCAAGAAAGCCTCCAATGAGCGGAGGCCAGCTTTACCACTTTTTTCTGGGTGGAACTGTGTCGCAAAGATATTATCCCGGCCAATGGCACCGATAAACGTTTCGTCCCCGTAAGTTGCGGTCGCAACCGTCCATCCGTGCTCGGCAAGCGCCTTCTCATCATAAGGAGCCGCATATGAATGAACATAGTAATATTTGTCCTGTGGATGGAGGCCGTAGAGACTAGTATATTTCCCTGGGGATTTGCTGGAGCATCTGGCTGAATTCCATCCTATATGGGGAACACTTTTACTGGTGGAATCAAATTTTGCCAGGCGGACAGGTATCAGCCCCAGACCTTGGACGGTCGGGTCCTCCTCAGAACCTTCGCAGAGAACTTGCATGCCAACACAGATGCCCATAAAAGGCTTGCCCGCGGCTATGTGTTTTTTTATTGGATCAAGATATCCTCCATTTGAGAGCTGTGTTAAACAATGCCCAAAGTGCCCAACACCGGGCAAAATAAGTTTCTACAGACATAGGCATGTCAGTGGACTCTTCCACGCCCTGGGTCTGGGGATTGCTCTACTGACCTCAGCATTCTGTACATCCTCTGGCGATTTTACCCATTCAACTTGATATCCAACTTTTTCAATGGCGTTGACTAGGGACCGAATGTTGCCCGCTACGTAGTCTAGCAGATGGACAACAGGCATTTTGTACAGAGTAAATGGACAACACAGCCAGACAGTGGCTAAGCAGTGCTGATTCTTGCTTCCAGTATTCAATCAGCAAGGAAGCAAGCTTGAGCCTGCAGAATCATCGAGTTGGGATGAGTCAACAAATTGGCTTAAACCTTAATCCTTGGTGCTGGAAAGGTTCAGGGAGCAGCGTGATTGGCCAATCAGAGTCGACCAATCAACGATGAGGACGCTACTTGACCAAGGTTTGTCGACGGGAGGCCAAAATTGATTTTATAAATCATTTCTTTGTGGCTACAAACGTGCCTAGGTACACATACACAGACCAATTTTAATGTTTTATTAATTAATCTAAAATTGGAAAATAAAATATTTGCAATTAGTTACTAGCGGCTGAATGGCGCGAATGTGCCAGTCCTTCATCTCTAGATATCATACACTTGGCTCCGAGTTAAATACTTCATGGTCAGCGCTAATCATCATCTCGGACCTTTGGAGGTACACTAGTCCATTGCGTGGCTAGAATTCTATTAGTCCATAATGTAACATGGATTTTTGAGCTTTTGATGTTTGGAAAAGCGTTCACTTACAGGAGAGAACTGGCGAAGTTTCACTCCAGCTTCTTGCAAAATTGATGCGGTCTGAGGGAAATCAGTACAGTATTTCCAGGTGTATGAATGGTAACACAAGCACTAACCTCTTTATCCATGTTATAGCCCTGCGAGTAGACCACCTCGGATATGCCAAGCTGTGCAATTTTCACACTGCAAGTGAGGCAGGGACAGCTGTAGGAAAGGCACAGTCAGTTTTCACTTTCCGAAATACACCAGCGATGCAAGTCTTAGGAAGAACTGACGTATTGCAATATAATATGGCACCCTCCCCTATTCGTTCACGTCCTGCCTCCAATAGAGCATTTTCTTCTGCGTGGATACAAAGACAGGTAGAGAGCGCAGCGCCACCACCCTCTCCAGAGTTGCAGCGGGGACCTGAGATAAATTAATAAAGTATCTATATGTATTTCAAGGCAAAGGGAAAATCTCACATCCACCCTCATTACAGTTTTTCGTATTCCGAGGGGTTCCATTATATCCTGTGCTCATAACCCGCTTTCCTCGAACTAGTACGCACCCTACTCGTCGTTTCATGCAATTACTTCGTTGGGCTGCCAGAGATGCAAGTTGCATGAAATATTGGTCCCAGCCAGGGCGGAGACGTCGCTCGTCCGCCAAATCTAGCTCCTCAAGCGCCGAGTGCAATTCATGCAACGAAGATGACGAGTTGAATAGTCGAACCTGCGCACGATCTGTCATGTAGGTAATTCCGATATCTTTATCGTATAGGTGCTTGTCGTTCCAGAGCACGAATTTCTCGAGGTCGGGAGGATCCAATTGCCGCCGCCAAGACCTGATATTGTTAGGATTAAGGGGATATCCAGCGCAAGTCAGGAGGAGCTCCGCGTACCTTTCAGTGTAGCGGCTCCATCTGAGACTAACTGGAGCATCCACGCTTACTAGAAGAAAATAAGGTCTCATGAGGAGTTTCTCGAGCGTTTCCTCATCCCAGATATCGGTAGTCACCCAACGATATTGCCATCTTCTTGTTACGAACTCGAGAAGCTCATCAACACTCTGAAATATGTGAGCCCCATTTTTAGGTGTTTGGCTCCCGAAAGATGGAGGTAGCTCAGTTTGTTCAAGGAGATGACTGGGCCTGTGGGCGAGTTGGAGCTTTTGAAATCCGTGTTTTTGGATTAAGTACTCAGCAACAGAGCTTTTCCCGGAGCATATTCCTAAAAGTTATGTCAGTTTCTGTTCTTATCTTTCAGCCTCTTCCTCTTCGCCCGGTCTTTTTCTCTGAACAAAAGCAAAATAAATAAGAATAAAATAAAAGCATAGAAACAGGGTTCCGGGAATAGACCTCCACAAAGACCAAGCAACATGGTATTAAGTATATAAGGTACTTTTCGAGGGGAAAAGTCGGCGAGAGGGGTACGTATCGTTTAAAGTTTGACCGTCATAAACTGTGACGGTATTCAATATAATATCGATCTCTCAAAGAGCACCGATTCATGAGGGTTCCCGATTTTACTTTCTAGCGCTTTAAAAAAATAAAGTGTAAAGTGTTGAAGTGTAGAGATTGACTCTCCTCCTGCCAACACATACAAACCTCAACCATTGAAATCCGAGCGGATCATGTGAGACGGCCAGAACAAAGTTTCTTGGCGGCTCCGGTGCCACAGAATCAGGCGACGTCCAGCGCCAGCCAGACATCATAGATTCATTCCCTGTTGCGCGCTGATGCAGAATCCAACCAACACAAAGAAATCCGGTTTATCTTTTATCTTCTGAATACGCTACCTATTTCTGGAGGCTATATATAAGCCATATGTAATCGCTAAGCAGCATAAAACGAGTTTTGCTACTAACATCGAAGAGACTTGCTTTTCATCCTCACCCCAGCTGATATCCCCACGAGGCATTTGATCACCGGTTGAAAGACAAGGCCAGGAGATACGCTCTACCAAATCTGTCATTTATTCACTGGGAATTTCAAGCAGATACATTCGTTTTTGGATTTAGACCTCGTCTGTCGCCAATATGCAGTATACACCGTTTGCCTCTGATATAGAGCTTCCTTTCTACACATCGTTGGCTTCGCTGAAAATAAATCATGACAAACTTGATGACTCCGCTCGAAAGCTGCTGGGACTCTACGAGATCAGATCTGCTGATCGCCCGGAGACTTCCTGTCGTATGCAAATTCATGGAACTGCGTTGACCCGAGATGAGTAAGTCGAGCTACTTCTCTCAAATTTGGTAAATTACTTACAATCTCGATCCCTCAGAGTGCCCGCTGGCTACTATAGGGCTGAAGGGATGATAAAAAATGTCAACACAATCGAAGAATACCGCAATACCGACAAGAATGCTCTTTTATTACAAACTGGAAAGACGGTACGCCACTCCCCGCATTCCATGTGTAAGGTTTTGTGCTGAGGGTGGTTCACTGGGGAGCAGATATGGGATGCAATCAATGATGGAACTATTTATTCATGTCCATCCCTGCTAGTGTCATTTATTGCGCTTTCCTTTGCGGATTTGAAAAAATATAAATTTTCGTATTGGTTTGCGTTTCCCGCAATCCATTCGTCACCATCATGGACACCCGTGCTAGATCCGAAGCGATTAACAGGCAGTGAAAGTTCCACTTTGGTTGACGCTGTTCAAACATGGCGATATGGGGTTGATGCTCGCCAACACGGGTTCTTCCTTGCTAGGAAGGATTGGCATGTGGCCAACAGTTCATCAGGGGGCACTCGGCCTAACACAGAGACGGCCGATAACCAGCAACTCTTGTCACCAATAGCAAAGGAACTAGGTTTTTCTTGGAAAATTTCATCCCTTTCAGGATTTGAAGCTGGATTTTTCCGCGATACTTCGCCCGAGGATTGTTTTGTGTGTTTCGCTGATCCATCGAACTACCAAGATGCTCCAGGTTGGATGTTGAGGAACTTGTTGGTTCTTGTCCGCCAGCGATGGAAACTTAACGAAGTTAATGTTCTCAGATACCGCGACGTTCAATCGAAAAGGGATCAAGGTCGAAGTATTGTCATAAAATTGAGATCGGATGCAGCTCAACCTGACCATAATGACTGGCAGCTCGGGCCCGAAATGCCCATGCCGAAAGTCACCGGGTGGGAACGAAACGCTGCAGGCAAACTAACTGGAAGAATCACTGATCTCACAGAATATATGGACCCCAAAAGGTTTGTCTAAAAATTTCATATTATTATTTGCAAAGCATGTTAAGTAAAGTGTTTCTAACGGGGCGAAACAGGCTGGCTGATCAATCAGTGGACCTCAATTTGAAACTTATGAAGTGGAGGATCAGCCCTAACCTGAATCTCGAGAAAATTAAGAACACAAAATGCCTTTTGCTGGGTGCAGGAACGCTGGGCAGCTACGTTGCACGCAATTTGTTGGTGAGTATAGCAAAATCTCTTGTATCCAGCTCAATAGCTGATGCCGAAGATATAGGGGTGGGGTGTTCGAAAAATTACGTTTGTAGATAATGGCACAGTGTCATTCTCCAACCCTGTTAGACAACCACTGTTTGGGTTTAATGACTGCTTGGGAGGGGGGGCTAAGAAGGCCCTTCGCGCGGCCGCAGCGCTTGAAGAAATCTATCCCGGTGTCGACGCTTCTGGCTTTGTGATCTCTGTTCCGATGCCCGGTCACCCAATAACCGACGCTTCGAAAGCCGAACTTGAATTTAAGGAGCTCAAAAAACTGGTTGACGAACACGATGCAATATTTGTTCTGTTGGATACTCGAGAGGCTCGGTGGTTACCAACCGTTATGGGAAAGGCAACTGGGAAAATAGTGATGAATGCAGCGCTGGGTTTCGACACTTATGTTGTAATGCGTCACGGCGTTGAAAATAGCTCGGCGCCAGAAACAGAACTGGGATGCTACTTTTGTAATGACGTTGTTGCTCCAGCTGATGTAAGTCCTTGGCTCAATCTTCATGTATGTGTGTTGTGTGCTAACCCATTTACAGTCTGTTAAGGACCAAACACTAGACCAACAGTGTACAGTGACCCGTCCTGGCATAGCTGCAATAGCATCCGCCTTGTTAGTCGAGTTGTTTGTATCCGTTTTGCAGCATCCAAATGGTCCAGCTGCTCCTGCATCCACCCTCCATCAAGAAAGCCACGCCGATCACCCTCTCGGAATCGTGCCTCATCAAATTAGAGGTTTTTTGTCTAATTTTTCGAATGTGGTCGTATCCGGGAAGAGCTATAACTGCTGTAGTGCTTGCTCAGGTAATATCACAGATGCCTATAAGACACATGGGTGGGATTTCGTTCGCAAGGCGGTGAATGAACGTGAGTATGTTGAAGAGTTGAGCGGTCTGAAGGAGGTAAGTCTCCCTGCTCGATTGAACACAGGTCGTACTTGGAACTAAATTCCACAGATCCAGCGCGCAGCCGAGGAAGCGTCAGCTTCCATTGACTTCGAGGAGAGCGATTTTGAAGAAGGCGATGGAGAAATGATTTAGGATCTAGAATAAATGACCAATGCACATTCTTTCCATGTCCATTTCCAGTTGCGGAGGGTATGTCGTAAAATGCCCGGTACAGTTTAAGTTGTATCAACTATTGATCCCCCAGTACGGCGTCTCTAGAGGCCTTATGTTTCCGTCTTAAACCGATAAAGTATGCTTCTTTCGATTCCTAGTAGAAAATTTAATCAGTGAGATATCAAAATTAGCGGGCTTCCCATCAACGTACGCTACGAGAAGATTCTGGCTTTTCCCGGTGGACGGTCTGGAATAGTTCTTTCAACTGCTTTTCCAGTGCTTTATCTTCAGCACCTTGATAAAACTTGCAAACGAAATGACCTCCCGTTTTCAAGACATTGAAACTAAACTCCAGCGCCGCCCTGCAAAGGTCCTGTCCTTCTCATTAGTGACAGAAATAAAACAAAGACGGCGAGAAAAGTGTATCACTTATACCATGCTTCCGGCGTGATCTCGAAAGTTCATTCCGCTCGTGTTCATCATCCTGTGATAAGGGTCACTAAGGCTTTTCTTCCAGAAACCAGTTGTTTGATCCCAGGGGGCAGACATGTCGCTTAGAACCACATCAACTGTCCTATCCCCGACATCAGTATCGGGGATATCTTCCTTGTCCCCGTCTACCTGGGCAATATGCGAGCTAGCGCTCCGTTCCCTATCAATGTAGCCTTCGGTTTCTTCCGCTTCGCAATCGGCCTGTGGTTGCGAACGTGGATCGGCATTGTCAAAGCGGTTGCGAGGCAGTGCTCTTCCACGATTAGGATTTCGTAGGAATTCTTGGACGTAAGCTTGTATCTGCGGAGAAAGGAAGTTTCCTTGGATTGTCGAGACACCTTTCGGAGGTTGAGCAGGAATTATATCCACCCCGACTACACGGCCATTGGGCTGCGTGAGATCAACGGCAACCTGAATGGCAATGATTAGAACCCTGGAGTGAATCAGGGACAAGGCACACGGGGCATTCGGACCTGTGACCAAGATCCGGGGGCATAACCCTTGTACAATTAGCTATATATCCAAGAGAAGTTATTCGAAGAGGTAAATTTATCCATACCAAATCTACTACACTTTGACCGGGTTTAAATATTTTATGTTTTTCATTGATCTGTTGAAGCTGGTCGTCAGCCCAGGGCAGCATAAACACTGACGTCGAAGGGATGGCACCTGTAAGAGTTTAAACGCTGCACGACTTTTCAATCCTTTCACCGCTGCTTCTCTCGAGTATTTGTCCTTTGCTTGCCGAGCTTGCCATCGCTTGGACGAGGAGGAATATCTTTTTGATATCTCAATCGCTACCTGGGATTCCCAGCTGCAACTTTTGCCCGTTGGTAGCCACACATGGGACGAAAGACGGAGATTGAAGAGTTTCATATGGGCTTAGGAAAAACGAATGTAAATTTTTCTAAGTTGCAATAATATTGAAAATTGTCTCTCTTCCTGTCTTCGGAATGCAAGAAAGAAAAAAAGATATCAACTAAATTTGTCACGTGCCTGTGGCCGTAGCTGGGCTTTAGCTCAACAAGGGGGTATGACCGTGATGTCAATTTCTCATGCACAGAACGAATAGGCAGCCATTGCTCTTTTGAATGGAGTGCATTGGACTATATAAAAGACAACTCAGATCGGTTGACCTCACTTTCCCTAGAGAGGTACATAAAGCGTTAAGAATAAGGAAGTGGTATTTTCTATAGAGTAGCTATCTAATCCCTCGCAGCTCGAATATCCCGCCGCAAAGGAGAGATATCTGCATACGCCTCTAATCCTCGACCGCCACCAAGCCGTCGACTCGGCGCACCTAGTCCGAACTGACCTCCCCCAAGAGCGCGAAATCCAGATGGTACCCGTCTTCTATCCTTATTGGGGTCTCCAAACCCGTCATCATCATCAAACAGCGTGCCTTCTGTCTTCTTAGGAAGAAGCCTCCGTTTGATCCCCGCATTCTTATTCGTCGTCGACGTAGAGGACTCGTTTTGTGGTTTTGTGGGTTGCATAACTTCCTGGTCATCGTCGGAATTCACCATGACAGATTCTTGAGATTTTGCCGGACGTCTCTGCTTCGTCGGTTTTGTGGCTTTGGAGCCAGCGGGTTTGCGAGGCCTTGGACGACTATGTTCAGCATCCTCTTTAACCCTTTTGGTTTGTCTACGGACGTTCTCTGCATCTGAATCGGTCTCCGACTCGCCTGAAGATTCTGCCGTTGTACTGGTTCGATTTAGGAATGGCGTTGTGGAGAACGTTGATTTTTCGCCGGGCGCCGTGGGCACCTTGCTGATTCTCCGGGGGGCTGCAGCTGCCCCTGGTGTGGCTATCGTTATCTCCGTCTCAAACCTAGAAGTGCTTCTCTTCCGTGTCCGGCCTTCCTGTCCATCATCATCTAGTATTGTAGGGTGGTCCAAGTCGCTGTTATCCTTTGACTGCCGTAACTTATTTCGAAGCGTAGCCAGCTTGCTTTCGAGAACCGATCGATGACGCGCCCACTCAAGTTGTTCAGTTTTCATGTCGTTTTCAATTTTCTCCCGTTCGCGCCGCTCTCTAGCAAGTTCCTTATTCAACTCCCCTAATTCGCTACTAATCTTGCTGTCCACCTCACTTTGTTCCAGACCCTTCAGCCGTGCCTTTTCTAACGCATTCTTCTCGCTTTGAAGCTCAACCTCTAGCGAGCGTAGCTGGCGTTCTAGCGAGAGCTTCTCAGACACCAAAGCCTGGTGAGACGAGTTTTGTGATTTCAGGTGCTCGATTTCGTGTTTTAAATTGGATATTTCTCGTGTCATGGCTCGTTTTTCGGCCAGCAGTTTACTCGAGTCGGCTGCTGTCACTTGCAGTTCGCTTATGCTTGACTATTTTGTATTAGCATTCATCTTATACCTATGCATTTGGAATGCTTGCCTTTAAATCGTCGATCTCCCGTAATTGGGCCCGAAGCGAATTTCGTAAATGGTCGATATCATTCTGTGCTTGTTTCAACTGCTCCTGCGCTTCCGAACCAATCTTCTCCGCTCGTTCTAAGTGTGTTTTGGCATCTTGAACTTCGGAACATAGATCATCTTTATCATGATCAGTAAGTAAGGCATGAACGCGTAGAACCCGATTCCTTTCTTCGCCGATGATTAATTTTGTCTGGCAGAGAGCTTTTTCATATTCTGTCTCAAGACGCGCTGTGGCTGAAGGAAGCGGCTACCATGTTATTGTGAGCAGGAGGAAGCAAACGGAAATAGTGCGCGGTGGGCCCACCTCATGTAGAACCGCCGAGTTCCTCTGCTTTCGCTGTGCCATTGGGATTGTGTTGTTTTTCTGGTTTATTTTATACTTGCGTAGCAATGGAACAAATGGGCGAGTTTTCTGATGATGCTGCAATCGGAAGTAAACAAGGATGGGTGCAATTAGAGCTCCGGACTTTAGTTCTGTGGCGTTCCGTGTTAGAAGTTGGTTGGATTTCGCGCTGCTTTATCTGGTATCAGTTCTTGGCATACAACAATTACTGCACGTTACCACGAGTGGCCTTAAAGCAGCGGTGCTCTCGGAGGCTAAGCTGCCAGTATCGCGGAGAGTACACAGTGGCCACGACATGACAATGCTATCTAACCACTCATAGCTTCAAGGCTTGCGAACAACTTTTTGGTCTCATTTCTTTCTCTCATTGAAGGGGAAAGGATTAGCCATGAGAGCTGTATCTATATTTACGGCATTGATTTGCCTAATAATCTCGTTGTCTGCTGCCAAATCTACTGTCGACAAATACAAGAAGTACCAAGCTTTGTCAAAATCGAGCACGCCAATTCAACTTGATGATTCGACTTATGGTGACCTGACATCGAGTCCACGCGATTACCATGTTGCCATAATCCTTACC
Source organism: Blastomyces parvus (assembly GCA_002572885.1). Lineage (NCBI taxonomy): Eukaryota > Fungi > Ascomycota > Eurotiomycetes > Onygenales > Ajellomycetaceae > Blastomyces > Blastomyces parvus. Next base: position 20,591 of record PDNC01000213.1, read on the forward strand.
GCTGGAGACGCGAAATATGGGTGCCACCTTTGTCGCGAAGTTCAGCCGGAATGGGACCTCCTGGCCCGGAGCTGGACCAAAGGAGCCCAGCAGGACTCACCTAGATTACTGTTCGGTACTTTGGATTTCTCTCGGGGAAGAAATACCTTCCAGAAGGTCAGTGGGATATCCAAGATATTATTCTATTTACAATCTTCCAATAGCTGACTGACCCGATTTGCATTGACAGCTTCTCCTTCAAAGCGCGCCGGTCTTGATGTTCTTTCCTCCTACTGTTGGCGCCGGGGCGAAAGCAGATGCATCCCCTGTCCGATATGATTTCAATGGGTAAGAGTATACATTTCCGGTTTATTCTGAAGCCCATTGCTAATTATTTACAAGGCCGCTATCCGCAGACCAGATATCAAATTGGATGGGTCGATACCTCCCGGAAGGCCATAGACCACCTGTTGTTCGTCCAATAAACTATGCACGAATCGTAACAATTACAACATTATTGCTTGGCGCTATAACCCTCTTTACGGTGTCGTCCCGATTTATCCTACCCATTATCCAAAATAGAAACCTGTGGGCTGCTGTTAGCCTGATTGCGATTCTCCTCTTCACCAGCGGACACATGTTCAACCATATAAGAAAAGTGCCATATGTGACAGGGGATGGAAAGGGGGGTATCACCTATTTTGCTGCTGGCTTTTCATCCCAATTTGGTCTGGAAACTCAAATCGTTGCGGCTCTATGTATGTTTCCCCGGTCAAAACTTTGTCCAGCATACAGGACACATTTTCCCAATTGCAGTTTCTAATATTTTGATAATGTACAGATGCTACTCTCTCATTCGCCACGATCGTCCTTGCGATGAAGACTCCTCGAATTGCGGATCCTAAATCTCAGAAAGTTAACGTGATTGTTTGGGGTGCCGTTATCTTTGTTATGTATAGCTTCCTCCTGAGCGTGTTCCGTATCAAAAATGGAGGCTATCCATTTTTCCTCCCTCCCTTTTAATGGAAGGGCCATAGTTCGAGGAACCAATAGATGGAGATAAATACACTTTTAAGGGCGGATTTGCAAAATAATTTTCTTGGTTGGACACGATTTTACACGTCCTACCTACTGCCAAATTCATTCCTCAAATTTAAAGGCGTGAACTGATACAGACGCAGCCCAACTGCTGGCCATAATGGGTAGTTTGTGACGTTTTTGTAGTAATTCTATGTATACTATTTATATACACTCAACATTCAACATTCAACATTTGATTCTTCTACATAATCGATAATTGATGGAACAGCAGCTCCGCAGCTGCGCCATATTGGTTCCCAAAATCTCTGGACCCAAAGCTAGCTTAAATCATGTGACCCCAATATGCTATCACCGACAACGTCAACCAAAGAACTACAAATGAAAATGTGGAATTCTACAATGTTCTAACACTCTATCGCAATGCATAGGATCATCCCTGCGTTGATTGACTAGATCAGGAACCGAGTCCATTCTCGAAATTTGTAATGATGAATCTCAATGGATCTGCCAAGTCCCTGGTCAATGAATCTGGAGCGCGTGGTACTACATACTTGATATTGATCCAGGTCGTTTCTCGAGCCTTAACATTTCTGGCAAACCAACTCCTCCTACGGTATCTATCCCCGGGGATACTAGGAGTTGCTACTCAGCTAGAACTCTATACTGTCACCACGCTCTACTTCTCTCGTGAAAGCCTTAGAGTTGCCCTCCAACGACAGCCCACCAATCCCCAACGATCGAGCTCTACTACCGCTACGGACAAGGCTCATACTGAGAAGCCTGGCGAATCCAAATCCTGCAGTTATCAGGAAGATACCCAGGCTGTCGTAAACCTTTCTTACCTGGCGGTTGCACTAGGAGGTCCTCTGATTTATATTCTGGGCCTGTTTTATGCTCGATATGCCCACCAAGATGTTCTGGATATACCCTTCTTCGAAAGCAGTCTCAAGGTAACAGGCTTTGCATGCTTTTTAGAGCTTTTGACAGAACCGTGTTTTTCTGTAGTCCAACACCGGATGCTGTATAAAACAAGGGCATTGGTTGAAACTGCAGCTGCCGTTATGAAAGCTTCGACAACATGCGGGACCAGTATATGGGCGGCCCGTAGTGGAAGGGACCTAGGCGTTTTACCCTTTGCTGTAGGTCAAACAGCTTATGCGTTCACCCTTCTTGTTGCCTATTTCCTCACTGTTGGTTCATATTCAAACCGGGGTGGCTTCTCGATATTTCCTCTTCCCATTCGCTACCGGTTAGTAAACCCCCCCTCTTTTTTTTTTTTTTTTTTTCGTTGTACGCAACTACAGGAGCCTAACGACTCAATAGAGAAAAATCCGATTATCTTTTGAATCTTTTCTCTGTCCCTCTACTCTCCCTCAGTATCAATATCTACGCGC
>PDNC01000214.1:0-22476 GCA_002572885.1 Blastomyces parvus
AGGTATCACGCCTTAACCAACCGCGAAGAAAAGGAAGAAAAACAGAAAGCAAGACACAAAGAAAGATACCACGAAAACAACCAAGCAAAGCAAAAGAAAAAAAAAAAAAAAAAAAAAAAAAAAAAAAAAAAAAAACAGCCAGTCAGTTCATCTACGTCCCACCCACCAATCTTCTCCGCAGCTCCTTCGCCATGGCCTTCCGCGTATCCTCCGTTCTGGACGCCGCGTCTCTATTCTCCTGCGCCCTGCGAACCAAATATCGCGCACACTCACCCACCTTGCCCCACACCAGGTATTTGTATGCCTTAGGCGCCTCCACCTCCACCATTATCCCTTCAGCCTGCTGCTCGCGAGCAGACTTGGCCGCCTGCACCAGCTCGCAGCTGATATCATCGGCCATACCTGACAGTTGCCCATAGGCCAGTTCGATCTGCTGCGAACCCATCGTGCGCTGCTGCTGGTTTCGAAGCTTCTTAACACGTTCGACGGAGACGCGGTTGTGCGAGGCGAGGACGAGATTGACTTTGGGGAATGCAGGGGCCTGCTGCTCCTCCGTGTGGGCAGTGGCTGTCGCCCTGCTCGTGGATGCGAATGGAGAAATATGCGGCTTGAGGACGTCGCCGTACTCTCGTTTAATCAATGACTCCGCGATGCCGTCGTATGTATCATCGGTTTCTTTCTTTGTGGCCCAGATTAGATGGCGTGGCTCGGTGCCTAGATATGCGCCCCGGACGAGCTTGACGCCCATGACGAATCCCTCCGCCTCCGCGATGGAGAGGTGCCGTGAGAGAGTTGCCGGGGTAGAACGGAGATATGCCTGATAGGTTCCATACACTACAGCTCGCTGGTCCTGCCCCTTGTTATACATTCGCTGGAATTCGACAGTCCAGTCGTCAATGGCAGGTTGGACAGCTTGTTGCTCAGCATCAATCAACAATCTGACATTGCGGGCTCTAGCCCGCTCACAAATCTCAATTATCGCTTCTCTGAGGGCGGGCGATGGTGCTGATCTGCGGAGCAGTTGCTGGACCGATCCTTTCCCGGCTCCCGTGAATTTTAGGGCCACGAAATCTCCATCATCTGCTAAATCGACAGTGGCAATGGTCCCTTCTTTCCACGATGTTATATCGGCGATGGCTTGAGCCTCGCCCTCTGCCCCTTCAGCTGCATCGCTGGCTTGACCAAGCGCGCGGATCTCATTCTCATTCATCACAATTTCCCGCGCATACCCCAATATGACGCCTGCGTAGCCGAGCTCCTTCAAGTTTTGGATGTTCACTTTGACCTGTGCTGGAGTCTCCCCTGCACAGAACTGGGCGTACATCGTCTGCTCCATGATCAGCTTCAATACAGGGTTACGATCAGGGTTTAGGAAGGTAGACTCGGGGTTTGCCACGACTGACAGGAAAGCCAAGGATGGCGAGAAGAGGAGAGGCGACGACGAGATTGTGGTGACTAAGAGGGACCGCAGAATCGTGGACAAGGGCAAAATCGAAAGCGGAGGAGATGTTGGCGGGTTTGTAAAGGGTATTGAGGAATTTAGGGTAGCATATGGTCTGGTTGACCCAGGAGCTGCCGATGGCCCTCCAGTTGCGGGCAGTGGGGGCTCAGACTGCTGCGGAGGGCCATGGTGAGAGTATCTAACCCTTTGTTGGTTCAACAATGCAGGAATCCTAACAGCAGTCTGTGGCCTAGGGTAAACGAAACAGCCGCTCGCGGTTTTGAGGGCGACCTGTCTTCGCATTTCGTGTCCTTCTCTCGATGCACACCTCTTTTGCTCCCCAAATGCCCTTTGAAATACTCGAGATATATTCCTAAAACACCCTGCTAGTACTCCTAAACGCTGTGGATGTGGAGGGCAGCTAGATCAAGCACTATGGCGTTATATGCACAATATAATATATCCTATGCGCGGAATATAGGAGACAAGCCAAAGCAAAATAACCTTTCACGTCAGCAACAGGGATATTTTTCGAGGTGGACCAGACGTATGGGCAGAGTAGGACACGTAAGAGAGAGAGATATATATATGTATATATATATGTAATATATGAAAATAAGAGCAAGTTTTGTTGCACACTCAATAGGGGGGATTCAGCAGCAAGGAGCGCGATATGCGGAGATTCGGCTTAATATGGTGCCAGCAACATAGATAACCCCATCACACTGCGCTGCTGGCTGGCGATTTACCCCTCCTGGGCCACCATGCTGCCTGGGGTGCATTATACAATACTTCAAGCCAGAGCGAGATAAGCGGAGAGCGGACAGCGCGGGAGCAGCGAGTAAATTGGGTCAAGAAGACGCCAGAATGACCTGGGTAGTATCTATCCCAAACGTGGGAGGTCGGCGGGGGGGAAAGGGAGGAAGGTTAAGGTTAAGCCCGGATACTTCAGGATAGAGACGACAGAGGTGAAGTAAAGTGTTAAGTAATAGTTACGCAAGTTAGTGCTGGCAACTGCGGGTTTCCGGATTCCGGTTAATGTGTCATTGGCAGCTTGGTACTGGTGCTGGTGCTGGTGGAGGCAGGCTCATTTTTTTGGTTCTGCTTGCATTGGGCCATCGGGATTTTGGGTGCTCGTTCTTCCTTCGCCTCGTGTCAGATGGGGTGGTTGGCCCACGAAACCGCGCTGTTCCGGGGGTAAGCAGGTCCAGCAGAGGAGAACACCTGGAGATAAGAAGGGGCTGACTGGACAATGAGCGGAGTTGTTGACATGTTGGTGGCTCTGTGGGGGAAATGTGGAGAGGGGTCTAGACTGCCAACGGGGTGAAGGGAGGTTCTAGAGTGGCAAAGAAGCAAACCTAAAAATATGACTATGTTATGATCTAATTCGGGATCGGATGACAGCCAGCATCATCATAAAGGGTCCCATTTGCCGTCATACCGCCTTGTGTTCCTACATAGCACAAGTAAGAATCCTAGGGGATATCAGCATGGGACTTTCCTTCCCAAGAGGTTGGCAGCGGAGTATCACCAAGGATTTAACTACTTAGTCGATGTATGCAGCAGGGAAACTCTTCGCCTTCGATGGAAATCCACCAAGTTACATAACTCGCCTCCTATCTAATCTGTGCGCAGGGATGAGTCGATCTGCATGGATTACGCATTTGTTAACTAGTTACTGCAGCGATATCATGCGCTAAATTCAACCGAAATCGGACGTCCATCTCGTAACACCTTGCCATCGAGCTGGACGTTCGAGGCATTATTCAACAGTTAAATTCCGAGCGGATTATTGAGCAAATGTTGGAGGAATTCTCCGCCAAGCCATCCGAGTGCGGGGAAGTCCAGTCCTTCAACTCAGCGGGAGAATAAACGACGGAAACGGTGAAAAAGAAGACGTACAAGATGTGGTCATGCGGGTGGGACGAAATAATAGTTCCAAGTTTATTGAACAGCGGAGTTTCCATAGTCACGCAGAATAATAAAAGACATAAAATATAGGAAGAAATTAAGTGACAACGAAGCAAGCGCAAACTGAACAACAGTACAACTACTGTACTATACCATAACCCAATCTTCAAGGTATATATAAACATAAACAGGAGGAAATCCAAAATCCAATGCGCTACATGTTTTCTGGCCTCTCACAGAGAGACCACATGTATCGAAATTACAACCATTCCTATTTTCAACGCGCAAGCTCTTAAGACAACGGCGGGAAATTCCTCACAAAGCTGCGCAACATCAGTAATTTCACTTTTCAAGAACGAATACAACGCAGTAAATGCTTGTTGTGGAGCTTTTCAAAGTTCCGAATGGAGAAAACGGTCGACTGAGGCGGGGCGGGGCGCGGGAGCGGGGAGGGAAGAAAAGGAAGAAAAAAACACTTACTGCGCGGGGCACTCATATCCGCCGGGATTTTTGTCCAGATATAACTGGTGATAATCCTCCGCATCCCACCATTGGCCTACCGGAACAACGAGGGTCGTCACGGGCCGCTTCCACCACTCCTTTGCCACTTTCTCCTTGAGCTCCTCGGCAATCTTTTGCTGCTCCTCGCCGTGTGTAAATACCGCGCTGCGGTATTGTGTTCCTACATCTCCACCTTGTCGATTCAGCGTGGTGGGGTCATGCATGCGGAAGAAGAACTCGAGGAGTTGGCGATATGTAACAATGGACGGGTCGAAAAGTATTCGTAGAGCTTCGGCGTCTGCGTGCGGGAAAACGTTAGCGGGGGAAGAATCCGAGCAGAGCGGGTGTTGTTCTTAAGGGCGTCGGGAAGGGGAGGAAATGAAGGGGTTTGGCCACTATTATTATAAGACGTACGGCCTGTGTTCCCAGAACAAACACTCTGATAAGTCGGATGCGTAGTATCTCCGCCGCAATATCCAACTTTAGCATCCAAAAGTCCCTTTCCATTGCCGAAGTTTTTGCGGTAAAGGTGCTCCACGCCCCAGAAGCAACCGGCAGCGATCGTGGCTTCTTGGGTATTTTCGGGAAACCCCCGGGCCGCAAGGGATTCTGGAGTGAGTTGGAGCGAGGGGGTGGTGGTGAAGTGGCGCGTTAATCGTGAGAATAATGGCGGCATGATGGTTGAGAACGGGAGGGCCATTGGTGCGAGTATGTGGTGGGTGGAATGTTGCGGTTGGCTTGGGGGATAAATAATACCAGAGCTGATCGGTGATTGCAATAATTTTCAAATATTAAAAAACTGTTAGATATTTAAAGTGAAGAATAGCAAGACAAGAAGACGAGTATGAGTTGCAGTCATCGTAGATAACACTTTCTGTTTGCAAACCCGCAAATGGCGTCATCCCCAAAGCCAATTGACTAATCAGCCCTAGAGATTCCAAATCGCACTCCCACTCCGGCGGATCTAACTGAGACAAACAGAAAAACTATTATTGGGTATTATAAATTAATTTGGCTATAGCGGGTAATCTAATAACAAATATTTTTTTCCCAAAAATGTACAGCACAACTTTACCTAGGTATATGTAGCTATGCAGATTCTCATAATACATTCGGCTCTGAGCGAGTTCGGAGTGGCCCGAGCTTTACCTAACTAAGGTAGTTACGAAATTTCTGACGCCATCCCGAACCGTTGGAGGGGCAATTGGCCGAAATATCATATTTTTCTCTTTTCCTCGTCCTCTTACATATTAGAGTTTGAATCAAAGGATACACTCCTTATTCAACTTAAAATTGTTCTTCACTTGTTGAGGATTCGTATTAGCCTTTAAGTTGATACCCGAGTTGCCATTCCGCTTCCAGCTGTTGACTGAAATGTATATATTAGCAAGCCTTGCAGTTACTCTAGAACCAGGGGCCTGAGTGTAACTCTAAAGAAGATAAACGTGATCACAATAATCTTATCTCGGACCTGATTTATCTCCCGCCTTTTTCCCACAGATAGTTTAAAAACCCCGAATGCGTAGAGATCCATGGATGGTTTGAAAATGAAGGTAGCCAATGGAAGTCAGCTGTTCTTGAATGAAAGAGCAAAGATTTCCCGAAGTCGCCACTAGTTAGCTGCAAGGGTACCAAATACTAAACGATCAGAATGACGATGAATATGCGGAATACTACTTAAGACAAAATCGAAATTCCGAATCCACCTAACAATCCTTACATATCCTGAATCACGCTGGCAGCCTAACCCCAGCTTGTATAGCGGAATTCAGACAACAGGCAATGGAAATCGTGGATTTTGTCGCATCTACACATGGCGGCTGTGTTAAAGTAACGCAGGCAGAGACAAGATTCTTAAGATACCTAGGTAAACAAATTCAAGTTTGCCCCACATAAGGTCGAGACGTGGTTGGCTGAACGCCTGCTTGAGGTCTCCACATGGCCCTGTGCGGAAGCTTGAGCTTAAATGGACTTCAAAATTTCTCGGAATTACTACATCGCACAGTCATAACTTGCCGTATCTTGAGGTTCCGTTTGATTGGAGTGCTATGACTGCGTATATTGGGAAGCTGAGAAGGATGCGCTATGGTAATTCAGTGAACTGCGCTTGATCTTGGAATCTATGTACCCTTTTAGCTTTATGCTGCCTGTGTGTGTCTGAGAAAGCGTTGTATTGGGCCTGACTGATAGGTTGATAAGATTACTGGGTGGTTCCTGTGGTTCCTGCAAGCTTGACAAAAGCGAAGCAGAGAACCAGGGGGGTAGTTACGTGTTGAAAAAGCTAAATAATTCTTGAACTTTGCTGGGAGTGGGTGGATGAAGATAATTTGTCCATATACCGCCGACACATCAACACGCATCAAGTGATGAACACAGAAAAGATTCAAATGCAATTCCCCTTGCTGTAAATAATCCAAATGCACACTGACATTGGACAACTAGTAGCCGCGGAAACTGAAAACAAACAATTGGCGGTCTCGTCACTCAAACACAAAATAGAGAGAGAATAAAGAAAGCAGGACAGATAGGCGCCATTTGGATATATTGAACACGGAAGGCATGGAGGCAACAAAAGAAAGTAAAAGAAGACATAAATTACATCCTATTCAAGGGAAAGAAGAAAATCGTGATAACGAAACCCAAGCCGATACTTAGCACCCAAACACCCACTTATACCTAGTCCACCAACGCCAAAAATTGAAAACGGATCTATATTAAATTTATAACCACACAGTCCGTCCAGAATTACCTCCACGAACCCTTCGCCCCGGGCTGTAGGCTACCCCGCGACGACCCACCACCAGAAACCGTGGCCGAGCTAAGTCGGATCCCTTCTCTAGCCGCAAGGCCTATCTGTTTCGCGTCCCCGAACGTCGTCCGTCGGTGGCCATTTACTTTCATAATTGGTACAGTCCTTGGGCTCAAAACGCTAATCTTCGAATCGTGTTCCTTTTCGCTTTTCACCATCCGCCTGGCTTGGGAGGCCGAGAACATGCTGCTGTTTTCACTTGGGGGGCTTGCGCTCGTGGCGGCTGTCGGGCTTCGTCGTCGATGGATTCTACTTACACAGGCCATCGAAGCCAGATTTCCTCCATGGTGGGCTCCGGAAATGCGTCTCATCGCCGAGTGTATCGTCATGGCGTCACTTTTGTCCATTTTCCACCCATCTTCGTTATCTGATGATGACCCGCTGACATTGCTTTTTTTGTTATCATCAGCCTCAGAATGGTCAAGGGATTTGCGATTTAGGAAACTACTATTTTCAATACCACGTAATGGAGAAGGTTCGCCGTCCGACGATAAGGGGAGCCTGGGCAACGCCGAGGGAACCGGGGATCCGTTTGGTTTCTTGGATAAGAAACCGGCTTTGAAACGGCCATTCTTCTGGATGTTGAGCGAGGTAGGAGGGCTAGAGATTGGTGATGACTCTCTCGAGCCGTTTGAGGTTCGACGGGGAATAGCAGATGCCACTAAATGCATCGGTGGTAATGGTGGCTCCGCTGAGGGCGTATTAGGTAGCGATTCCTCTGCCTTTTGTGGAGTCTTCTCGAATTCTGCAAGTGCTCCATCGTCAACATCGTCCTTCCATCTCACGCTCCGCTTGTTGGTCTTCGCCTGAAGTTTCTTTGGGGTGAAATTAATCCCCTTCTTTGGGCCTATTTTCCTTCTTCTCGGGGAAGGTTTGGCTGGGGATGGAGTTAAATGAGGCGCTATAGATATAGCCGCGTTAATAGGTTTTGGTAATGATACGGCACCTCCCATACTGTGTTGCTTCCGGCGTTTAGGTGTGCCAGTCTTGTTTGGAGGGAAAACTTCGACGGGTGGCGCGACTCCATCGGGTTTAACGACGTGGGCAGTTGCGGTTGTGCTGGAACCGAGAAGCTTTCCAAGGACTACCTTGCCAGCTGCAACTGCATCCTCCTCGCGAAGATGCATAATATCCTCAATAGCAGAAACCGTTTCGAAATTTGCTTGGAGCAACATCTGGATCATGGACGAATCACCACCTTTCTCCTGCTCGGCGATTGCGGCTAGTGCTTCCCTTTCTGCATTGGACTTGAGCAACTCTGCTTCTCGTGTAAGAGTGGCAGTGTCGACACTATCTGCTATTTCAAGTTCTTGGAGCTGTTTAATACCAATGTCCAGTGCAGAGTTGATACCTCGTTCCCAGCTGCTTCTCGCTAGTTTCTGATGATAATGGTGCCTGCTGCCCTCGAGCTCGATGAGTATTCCTTGTGCACTCTTCCGAATGCCCTGGAGGTTTGACAAGGCGGATACATTTTCACTAGCATCGCACACACTGTCGAATGCAGCAATCCAGGAGGAAAGAATTGAGATACGACGGCTGACCTGCCTTAAGCGAAGCATGCAATTGACCCTTTCTTCCCTTTCGGAAGCTGAATGTTCATATGCACTACGCAGCCGAGTCACTGCTTCGCGCACAACTAATTCCTTTTTCTCAGCCTGTTTCTTAAACTTCGCGAAAGCAATAGCCTCGTAATCCTTCTGCTGTTGCTGTAGCTCCTTAATCAACGCCATTTGCTCATCAATTTTAACAAGGAAATCCTTGACATGACGATTGACGTTATAAACGTTTCTGGTAACTTTCGTTTGGATGTTCTTTGCCCGGTTCGCATATCGAAGGGTGTTTTGGGTTTCGTCAAAATGGTGGCTGGACGGACTGACACAGACAATCATTACTGTCTTACAATTTCCTCCCAATGAGAATTTTAGGAGACGGGTGAGTTTCGAATTGCGGTAGGGGACATGATTACGTTTCCTGGGGTCGCATAGCGCATTTATGCAACTGCCTAGAGCCAGTAAAGATTTGTTGATATTGGCGCCCTCGATCAACCTCTCTCCTCTATTTTTTGTCGCACTAGCTCGCTCGCTTCCCGCCAGGTCGATAATGCTCAATGTTGCCATTGTGTGTGGCTCGTTGACATGGGCGTTACGGTCCTTTTGAGCTACGTTAATTTGCAGAACCGCATGAGACCGAGATGATGTTGCATTTGCTTCTGTGGGCGACATTGTTCGCGCTTCATTTCCCCTCACAATCATATCCATCACCTCCTGAACGTTCTGCGGATGATGGCTGGAAAGTCCGGCAACAGAAACTGTTTGGTTTGCATCTTCTCGGAGCATGAGGCCACCCTTAACAGAACTCGTGCTGCTGAGCAAGTCGCGGATGGTCTCGTTGTAGATTTCCAAGTATGACAATGATATCTCTGTGACTTTTTCGCCTGTTCTGTCCGCAATCCGCTCAAAGAGTTCTTGCATGGTCAGGAAAATAATACCCGGCTGTTGAGCAGTGCCCGTAATCGTGTGGGTTTTTCCACAACCCGTCGCGCCGTATGCAAACACGGTTGCATTGTAGCCATCCAACACACTGTCCAGAAGGTTCCGAGTTGTTGCTTCATACACATCCCCTTGGGTCGTGTTTTCGTCGAAAACTCTATCGAACATAAAGGTCTGGTCTTTCACACGCTTTCCGTGAGGGACAACGGATCTGGAAAATCGATGTACTGGGTTGTCTTCTGGTGGGTCAAAAACCCTGATTGACGACAGTCAGAAGCTATTCGCAGCCGTAACTGGGGGATGCCCTACTCACAAGCACTTTTCATCCACGACCTTAACTACAGGTCGAATGCCTTTCTGTATCAGTTTCGGGGTGGGAACCGCGGCCAAGGACCCGTCCCCTAGAAACAGCATTGAATCATCACATTTTGTAAGCTGTGCTGCTTCTCGTATTGTAAACGGCCTGACTCGAACGGTCACTGAAATAGAAGACGCGCCGCCCGAGGCTGCCATCAGGGATAGGTTGTATGGACAGTCGCTGTCGTCTGAAAATGTTGTGTAAACTGGTGAAGTAGGCAATGAAATAAAAAGGCTGGAAGGGTAAAATAGATAGAAAACAAGAAAACGCAAAATGATATCCCCAAATGGATGGAGGGAGAAAGAAAAATCAAGCTCTGCTGAAGGTTAGTATTGTCGACGGTGGAACTTTCAGCCCGTTCATTGGAAGGTCTGTCTGTCTGTCTGCTCCTCGTGAAGCTGCCAGCTCATGATTATTTACGGGTCTGTTGATCCGCTGGGGGATGAAAATAGTTGATCCGACGCTGGTTGCCATGGCAACAACCACACACGGCGTGGAGGTTGGAGAGAATTCAGTGAATTTAAGAGTTTTCCATGGGCAGCGAAGGCTACTTTAGTACTAATTATAAATTTACACGCACTTTCGTTATACATATATCCGGTGTGTATCTGTGCCAAGTTACATAGCTTAGGGCTTTTGATGGGTGATATAATAGCAGTCAGAAGTATCTATGTAGTCCATACACAGTGATACTGTACATGCATTGTTAATCCATATACAATTAGCCAGCTAGACTTCAGGCCCATCCTGCCCATAACGTTCCGCAACATTTGGTATCGCAACGCTGCTTGTTAACAAGGAGAAAGAGATGTCGGCATGTCTAGTTGTAACATAGTTGTTAGTATCTAGTCCTTCTAATCCAACTATGAATCCTTAAACCATGAAGGCCTGCATTAACCCGTAATCAGCTCATTCTTGTAAGCGCATGGGTATGTAATCGCGCTACGTAAATGTGCGCCTGGTGTTTTTGCGCCCAACCCAAATAACCCTTGGTTTGTACAGCACAGATAAAGGGTTAAACCATCATACGCATGTATCATCCTCGCCAGATAAACCGATTTAACAGCCAAGTCTAGGCCGTTTAGGCGCCACCACAGGGAATAGTCAACAAATTTGCCCAACCCTTAACTCCATACTCCCATGAAATTTACCCCACAATATCAGCGTTAATCATCATCTTCGGCGTCGTATTTTGCAACCATAACGTCCCAGCCAGGGTCGTCAAACCCAATTCCTAGTTCATCCTCATCCTCGCCCTCAACTGGTTTGCGGAACCTGAAGGCTACCGCTTGAGAATCTTTGAGCCCTGCTTCTTCGGGGCCTGTAGTGGCTGTATTGCGGCCCCGCAAAGGCTTCTTCTGCTTCCCGTTCCCTGATTCTTCTATCGTCTGTCTCAGCTTTTCCCATCCTTTTTCCAAGTTGTTTCTGTCAAGTGGTACGCCAAGCTCGATTTCAGCTGAATCGTCAGGGACTGGTTGGCCGTTGATTTCAGTAATATTGCGGACTTTGAGAGCTTTCAGGATTTCCTCTTTTATTGAATCAAATGATTGGGTGGGCGATACAAGGAGAAGGATTGTGACATTATGGTTTTTGAACTTGAGAGTCCATTTGAGCGAATTTGGTTCACTCTTAAGCGGTGTTAGTAAGAATGCAATATCACACACAACAAATGGGAATGTAATTGCACTCACCATTTCGAGTATAGTAACCTGCTGAACTCTCAGGCTAGGTTCAAGTTGTGGGGAGCTAGGGATTGTTCGATGATGAATTCACATTCGTCGCCTGAAGATCGGGCCGGTGACGTCTGAAAAAACCTCTATCATTCGGGAGCTCGCCTCTGCCGCCCAATCGAGGCTAGCGCGTTAAGCTCAGGCTAACAACCACCAATATTTATTGGCTAGCAGCATTGAAATCTTGAGCTGCATCCGAAACGACGCCGGGCCGATGTTTGATATCAATTTACCCAAAGCCACTTGTTTGCCGTTCTCCTTACGCTTGAATGTCCTTTCTTTGGTCTACAAAATCACTGAGCACATATAGCTATGGGATCTAAACAGGATTCACTGCCTCCAATGGACGAGGATCAAACTCTGAGCCCCATTTTCGGCGAGGCCAACCCTTCCCCTCCACGCCTAGGCATCGATCCAATCGTCCGCCTACCAATTACGATGGGTGCTGCCTTTGCTGCCGGCATGGCTCTAGGAGCTGGTCATGGTAGCACAAGAGCGGCCTTTCGATACCGAGCTGAAAACGCTCATCGACTACCAACGACAACCATGGGCTGGTACCATTATCACAGAAGCAAGAACTACAAATCTCTAGTTGGGGGTGTAAAGGATGGAATGAAAATGGGCATGAAGCTTGGGGCTGGTGCTTTTACGTTCTGCTTGTTTGAAGAAACAGTCGACCACGCACGCCACGGCCGACGGGATTTCCTTTCTACGGTGACTGCCGGTCTTACTTTCTCTGGCCTTTATAGCTTGCTTGGTATGTTAGCATTGCATTGGGCTATCCGCATATCCGCGCTTGCGATATGTGTTTATTGATTTTTATTGATTTTTCTTTGCTGACCAAGAACGTATAGCTCATCACGATGTATATACAGCTGCGCGGACGGCGAAGCTTGGTCTGAAATTGAGTCTCGCCTATGGACTGACCCAAGATGCTCTCGCAACGATGAAAGGAAATCGACCCGCTTATATCGATTTTATCTACCGGAAATTTCGACCGGGGAATGAAGACGTTGATGCCGCTTAGTGTGGATTCTTTGGCTGTTCTTCGGACACTTCGCTGAAAACGTACTCGAGCTAGAGGCGCTTCCAGGGGGGCGATCCATTTAAAATCGGGAAACTTGTCCCCCCGTGGCCATAGCGATATACTTTGCACAGCACTATATGACTATGGTCTTGGGACCAGATACTCTCCTCTTCGATCTACTCGACATTGTGTTGCAAAGACAGCTGCAACTTGGGACATTATTATTATGCGTCAAGAGACATCCATCCACTTAAGGACTATTATGACTTTTGCTTTATGGCTACAAAAGCACTGCTAAAAGATCCTGAGCCGACCACGGCTATCGAGCGACAAGTCAGTTTCGCTTCGCGATCGGTTTTATACCTCGACCAAGTCGTAGCCCGGCCGGAGGATGGCATCCTACCGCCTCTATCGACTATCCTTGACTACCCTCGTGACGCTGTTCCCACTCAATCAAGCACTGCAAATTTGCGATACCACTGGCTCCCTCCCAGGAAATCACTCTGGGCAGCGCGCAGTTAATGAAACTGATAACGACCCCACTCCAGGGAGAGTGTCGCCAGTGAATCCGAGCGTTAACCACCACTGCCGTTCATGATGGTCGCGAAACATCGCTATCGCAGATGCTAGATATCTCTACAAATGTTGGGCTCGACATTTCCTCCGCGATGATCAGGATTGAAACTTTCTATCTAGTGCACCCTATGTCAAATTTTGCCCTCCATGTGATATCTCCGAGATTTGTTAGATGCAGGTCTTCTAGTACGGGAGATATACCTTCAACCTTCGCCGAATTGGGCTACCAGCTCGTCTGCCATTGACTCTCTACAAGGCATGGCACTCCCCGTCCATGGAGCCTTACAAGCCCTACTAGGTAATAGATGATATTTTGTTACACTCCGGCTCGAACTCAAATCTAGATTGCGAAGGTATACCCACCCTACCAAAGATAGATGGCGGACTTAGTTCCTGTATGCGATATGCATTTTCTTTTTTCTTTTTTTTCGCCTCAGGCCTCAAAATTTATTTAATTTTTACTTTCCAACCCCCCCTTTACTTTTTTTCACTTTTTTTCTTTTCTTTTTCTTTAATGGGCCTATTTCGTGCCAACTTGTAAACAGACTCACTGCAAGTCATCTTTCTTGTTCCAGCCGTGGTAAATTTTACTAAGCTAAGATAATCGAGTATTTACACCTCGAAGAGTGGCTGCAGGACAGGTTGATATCAATACCCAGGAATCCGTTTGATTAGATAGCATTATCAGAGCTCCCAGCATTAGCCTCACATATAGATATTGCTAGGTTGCCGGTGCCCGCTTGTCAACTTGCTATTGAATGTAATGGATGGGCACCGCAGGTGGTGGTAGTGGCTGCCTCAAGAACCAGACAGATTGGCATGGGCTCTGCTTGAGGCCAATGTCAAATGAGATTGAGTATCATCGCAATTACGAAGCTCATACTCAATGTCCAACTGCTCTGGCCGGCAAGATATGACTAGACTTGAGCTTTCTCGTGGTAATGATGGTGAATGAAAATGAGCTCCCCTCAAACCAATCAGTAGACGTGCAGCGGGTCTTTCTTCCCCAGCCTCCCAGCTAGGACCAAGTTTCTAAAACACTCTCTAGAGATTTGAAATTTTATGAGAAGACAACGGTCTATGTGATTTTCAGGATCCGACTGGCCATGGCGGAAAAGTCCGTCACTGGGTTCATGGCCAACTTGTAGTGGCTAAAGGAAAGGATGAAGGCGATGAGAGGCATGGAAACCATGTGAGAAGTATACAATTGACGAATACATATCGAGTCGATGGTGTAGAGTAGATAAAGCGAGCAGGAAGACGTGAGAGGTTGCAAAAGGCTGTTGCGGTACATCAGCAAGCCCAACAATTACAAAGTTCGATAACACTTGTGCAGTGCTCAATGAGTAACAACCAGCCCGGTGCAGTTCAGGACAGATCAACCAGGAGGGACTGTCACTGCAAAGTAGATTCCTGCGCTGAGGCGTGTGACGGCTGAATGGTCAATATTAAATAATAGAGTACGAAGCAATGTTCGTTCTGTCACATGCGGCTGAGGCTCTATCATTCAGCTCATTGTGTAGTTATTTACCTGTTGCGCGGGCGCCTGATCCTCACCTCACATCCCATCCGTCAGCTCACCTGATCGATCTCAGTTTTAGTCTCCATTGATGGACCCAGGCCTTGCACATGAGCTGGTGCGGAACGTAATACTTAAATAAGTGAAAATATGTCGCGCAGACCTGTCCAGACACAGAACCTTGACGCCAGTTAGATAAATAAATCACGGTGCCTGCTCGGCGAAACGGGAAGAACATGGCGGGACAGGAACATCATGCCCAGGTAAATATGAATTCAACAGTTCCCATCGTCGTGTTCGCTGCTAGCGGGTCCAACAGAATAACTGACATTTTTGACAGCCGCCTCCATTTTCAATTCGGCTTCTGGAGAGCGGATTGGACGACTCTAACACCTCACCACAGAACAGTAATGACAAGCTCTGGGCCGTCTTCCCTGCGTCTTACCGCACTAGCACTGATGACCTTGCTGCCCCGAGCCATGATTATATGGCCTGTATCGAAAAGGAGCTCGATGTGAGTAGGCTGAATAGAATCTTTCAATGGCTGTGGGTGGTAGGCCGACCCATGCCACCCCGGCCTCTTCACTACCAACTCCTACTTGGGCGTGAAATTTTAGTCACAGAACAGATGGACATGCACCTCGTCTGGACGGAAGGTCGGGTATATCTCAAACCCATCCCGCGCTTCCTACTTGAACCCCATTTCTGGACCGAATATCTTTCCTGCCGAGACGGTTGCAAGTGCCATTATCATGAGAGTGGCGTTGGCTCACTAGGGAGCGGCCGGGAGTGCTCCCATCGAAAACTGCGGAAGTCTGCGCTCGGATTCTTGTACACCTATGCCGCACTGATCTCTCATGAGAGTGACTTTTATATTGCAAAGGACAAACGACTGCTCCCAGCCGACGAGAAACACTTGACATGGCAAGGGTGGAGGACTTTTGTTGAACAACTCGACACGGCGCGCATCTACCCGAACATCAGCCTGCGATTTATATACGGTGAGCTTCGGCTCAGCCGTCTGAATAACATATACCGTTTCACCCAGCGCCCGTTGCTGGGTGGTTATACGAGACACTGGCACGAATACAAGACCTTCTTTCGGGACAACTTCACGCTGCTGGCATCTGCAACCGTATACATTGCTATCGTCCTCACTGCCATGCAAGTCGGATTGGAGACCAAAGCGCTTAGCGACAGCTCCTCGTTCCAGTCGGCATCATACGGGTTCACAGTCTTTTCCATTTTGGGGCCTATTGCAGCCACGGGCTGTATCCTCTTGTCGTTTTTCTATTTATTTGTGAACAATTTGGTGGCAGCTCTGGCTTACGAGAAAAGAAGGTTTCATCATATCAACGGTACCTCCGGGGGACCTTAACGGTTCTCGTGCCCGGGAGGTCGCTAGCATATGGCCGCGATCTTTACGATGATAGAATTCACTAAAGCCATCTGAGAGGTAAAATTATAGTCGTGGATCTGTCAGAACTCAGGGGATGTAATAGTAGTTTTTATGTTTGCGATATCAGCCCTCTTTTGTTCTCTTGGAGCCAGTAATGCACATGTATAATAATACCCTTGATGTTTCTTGGAATTTAGCGTGCTTCTTTCTAGGTTGAAATATAATTTTGGTTGGGAGGCGAGAACTCAATTTTCTACAGCTTTCTCGCTGGCCACTCACTATACCTAGGTCTGGGAGGCGGGGGAGGAAGTGGAGCGCGTGTGCATTACTCCCGCTGGGGGTGCGGATAACACGTCCAGCCCGTTCCCCACGAAACGGATGCCAAGCCTGCAGCTCTCCGGCGGCTCCACCCTTTCCCTCCGACACGGCTCTTGCTCCTTCACAGCCGTTTGCTGGGCTTTCGCTGCTACGACCACTGGGGCTGTTGCCGTTCTCCACGCCCAGAGCTCTCGTCGCCGCTATCCATCCTCCCCCAACACCTAATCTCCCCCGCCACCCCTCACCCCGGCCCTCGTCCCCTCTCATGCCGGTTCGTTTGCTTCTCTTCAGCTCCAGGTCACGTCTGCTGGCTCTTGGGATTTCTTGAAATTAGTTTGCTTGGGAGTTGACCCTGGTTGCGGTGGCTGCATCGGGTTCCAAAATTTCCAAACGCTCCACGGTATCTTAACCGCTTCCCTGCATCTCACTACGACTATTATTATATCTATTGCTGTTTTGATACCGATATGGTTTAAAGCTTCCTTCAGCCCACCGCACGACTCGATCAGATATATTTATACCTTCTTCGGTAAGCTACCCATTGACATTCAAGCTCGAATGCTATTGACACAGCTCTTGCACCGCCCGCCACTGCTGTGGCACTCGTGATATCATTTTAAATGCGCCATACTAATTACTTTTTGAGCTTTCGTATAGGAATAATATTAGTTAATATTAGTTAATATTAGTTAATTCGCGCCTTATGTTGTCATCCTCTCCTTGTTGATAATATCGAAAACCGAAAACCTGGAAAAAGAGAAGCCAACAGCGAAGAAGAAAAAACTGCCACTACATGCTTGCGAAAGATAGTGAATCATAATGTGTCTCCCTCTGGCATAGCACTACCGCATATAAGTTCTCAGTCGGGTCCACAAGTACAACGAACGATGAGGCGACATAGCAGAGGGAGCGGCGGACCTGCTGTTGTAAGCAAATCCGCCGCTCTGGGCTCCGATCCAATGTCTCTCATACGAACTTTCAATTCAGAAACAAACCCATCCCGGCCCGTACGTCCCTCTCCCCTAGCTTCGTCGCAGATTCAGGGAATGCCTCTCGATCTAATCGACCGAATACGTTCATTTCCTCTGTTTCAATCGACACCAGAATCATTCCTCGCCGAAATTGGACTACACCTTCGTCCGCAACTAAACTCCACGAACGATTACATTTTAACAGAGGGAGATGAGGCAAAGGCAATGTATTGGCTGGTTCGTGGAGCGGTCGCAGTCACCTCGCGGGACGGCGAAAGTGTGTATGCAGAGTTGAAGCCTGGTGCCTTCTTCGGAGAAATCGGGGTGCTAATGGACCGGCCACGCACGGCCACCATCATTGCCCGCACCCGGTGTTTACTTGTCGTGCTGACGAAGGATGATTTTAAAAAGATCCTTCCCCGCTTTCCAGAGGTAGAGCAGACGATCAGAGAGGAAGCTGAGGAGCGGTTATTGATCTTGGAAAGAAAGAAAAAGGAGCCACTCATACAAGCTAACCCTCTCGGGACCCATAAGCGAGTGACAAAGAGAGTTCGCGATACATTTTCTGGAAGCCTTAGTTTTGACGAGGATAGCCGCGGTTCGAGTAACATCAACAAAAAACGCAAATCTCCTAGCCCCGGTTTGGCTGAGAATTCGAGTTCAAGCGCCTTAGCCAATGGGCTGGTCAATGTTCGATTGTTGTTAAAAGAGTTACCTTTATTTGCCGGCCTCCCGTCCAATATTCTCCATTTTCTTGGGCTCAATGCGCAACCACGAACATATCAACCTTTCACAGACATAATACGACAAGATTCGCAGGGACGCGAGATATATTTTATCGTACGTGGAGAGGTGGAGGTTCTAAATGAGCACCCAGATGGGCGTGGAGCGCGTCGGGGCACGGACGCTGAGGGTCAGCGTGAAGTCCAGGTCAAGGCTCGACTAAAAGCTGGGCAGTATTTCGGGGAAGTTGTGAGCCTATCACTGGCTCCCCGCAGGACTGCCACGGTTCGCACTGTTACGTCCGTTGAATGTTTAATGATAAGCGGGGAGGTGCTCTCAGAATTTTGGGATCGATGTCCTCCCCATATCCGGGAACAGATCGAAAGCACAGCTAGGAAGCGCTTGGTCACTACGGATGGTGACGTTGAGATGGAGGATGTTGCTGCTGACACAGTGCCTCCAATGGATGAACTCGTAATTAACGAGAATTCCCATGGCTCTGCTAGGAGGCAGTCAATGCCTCTGCTCACACTCACTGAAACAGAACTCGACAGCCCGCACAAGCCAACTCGAATAGAAGATCGACCTATCCTAAAACCCTCTGACCCTGACCCCTTCCTAATTGTCGGCTTGGATAATGTACGATCCAGGTCTCGACGTGGCTCTCTTGCACCAATCGTGCCTGATGGATCTTCGCCGTCTCAAGATCAGAGACAGCAGTCTCCAGTGAGGAGTCAATCCGGTACAGCATCCCCGTCAAAACTAACAAGCTTTAACATCTCCAACTCTGCCCTTCTCTCCAAACAGTCAACTACCTCACACCATGCCAAGCAATTAAGTAAATGCTATCTTGGCGATGACCTCCTAGTCACTATATTCCAACATCTTGAACTACACTATCTCCTTCGCCTCCGGGGCATCTCGCGTCACTGGTCAAATATTATTACCAGATCACCCCTACTTCTTCAGTTTTTAGACCTCAGCCGCTACAACCGGAAGCTTACAGACGACATACTTTCAAATGTCATCTGCCCCTTTGTCGGCGACAGGCCTCGCGCCATTAACATGAATAATTGCTTTCATATCACAGATGAAGGTTTCAAGGCGTTAGCAAATACTTGCGGCGGAAATCTTAGATCATTGAAGATGAAGAGTGTATGGGATGTAACAGCTTCTGCCATTTTGGATATGGCCAACAAAGCAAAATACCTCCAAGAGATTGATCTGAGTAACTGTCGGAAAGTCAGCGACACGCTTTTAGCTAGGATTGTTGGATGGACCGTGCCTAATCCTCCATTCGGACAGCATTTTCTCAATGGGAATGCTAAGTGGGCGGGAGTAGGGCTAGTCCAGAACACCACTCTGCAGACCACCCCTGCCAGTGCAACTGTTGTTGGGTGCCCACATCTTAAACGCCTTGCTCTCTCATACTGCAAGCACGTCACAGATAATTCCATGCTTCATATAGCGTCGCACGCTGCCCCGCGATTGGAAGAAGTCGACCTGACAAGATGCACCACGATAACTGACAAAGGTTTTCAGTTCTGGGGAAATGCGCAGTTCCTTCGATTACGGAAGCTTTGCTTGGCGGACTGCACGTACTTAACCGACAATGCTATCGTGTACCTAACCAACGCAGCGAAAGGGTTACAGGAGCTTGACTTGGTAAGCCTTATTCACCCATCATAATAACATAGTTCATCTTTGCTCGTTTTAGCATTGGAAGACTAACGATATTGAAGTCCTTTTGTTGCGCTCTTTCCGATACAGCCACTGAAGTGTTAGCACTAGGCTGCCCTCAATTGACGCATCTCAATTTATCCTTCTGCGGCTCAGCTGTTTCAGATCCTTCTCTGCGCTCTATCGGGTTGCATCTTCTCCTTCTGCAAGAGCTGTCAGTCCGCGGGTGCGTGCGGGTTACTGGCACGGGCGTTGAATCTGTCCTTGATGGATGCAACTTACTTCGTGTTTTCGATGTCAGCCAATGCAAAAACCTAACGCCGTGGCTGGAGTACGGTTTGCATAGGAAGTATGGAGACAAGATACGGTATGAGACAATTTCCGAGAATGGTAAATTGGTTCGATGACAGGGCACAGAGATACAGTTCTGTTAGGCCGTGTCCTTCACTCCTTTGACGGCTATCCGACCCTAGTTACGCATTTCTTTCTATTCTAATCCCCCATTGGTATCATTTCCTCTTGCTTTTCGGATAATTGTTTTACAATCTCCTCATCATTTATATCCAGCAGCCCTTCCTCCATTTTCACGATCCTAGGTTTTGTAGAAGCTGCCGCGGAAAAATCATGTTAGCTTTTGACACACAATACCCGACCTGCATTGTTGGATACAAATTTGCTTTCCCTCTCCATTTGTTGGCTTTTTTCTGATCTTTTGGATTTTTTAACTTACGACTGACATGATATCCGCACCACCTGTTTGCGTCTTCGTTTCCTTTTTTTTCCTTTTATCATTTTGATTTTACTTTATTGCATACACCACTATAGTTGGTGTCCGAGCCACCCGGCGATGATGTGGAAATAAATCTACTCTTTCTAGTGCAATGGAGCCTTGTTGTTCCTAGTTCTCATGCCTTGCTTTCTTGGCGTTTAATAGAGGACGGATTCCACGGAAAACTTGATCACCACCTATCTGCTTTCTGGATTTCAGTGAACTGTTGCCAAGCGCCCACATCCTTTCATTTAATTTTCTGTTCCCTTTTTTAATAAAAAAAAGGAAAATCAACACCCGTCTGCCCGTCTGCCCCGTGCTAGGTCCTGTTTCTTTGGTGACCATGAGAGGCCAAGTTTCTCACTGTGCAATATGAAGGAATTGATACGATCTTTACAATGTTTTGGAACGGCAGGAATGCCTTTTCTCGCCTTTTCATTACTTTCTATCCCCATTTTTGAAAATATTAATTTTTTCTCGCCCCCTCAAAGTCATTATGTTCTTTTTCTCCCCTTGTGCTCTTGCTTGTATACTTTGTTGCGAGGAAGGCAAAGAGCTGCCTTTTTCCCACCTCTTTTTTTCTTTTTGTTATCATAACTCTGCCATTGAAGCTTGTTCGTTGATGCATTTCTCAAGCGGTAACTCCCTTGAACTGTCAGCCTCGACGAGACGATAAACGTTTAAAGGAATCTCGAGTGCGTTTCAATAAAAATTTCACACTATCTCGTGGTGTTTTGAAGAGTTTGAGGCTTCTGTTGGCCGTTTGCCTTTCACGCCGCCGCATGCCAAAGCAAGAAAGAGAGCCGAGACAAAAAAAACCAAAAGGCGAAGAACAAAATGGCATTGTTTTCTTTGCCCCCAAAACAAATGCCATTGTGTAAGTGGACAAAGAAAGCGCACCTCTCCATCTGCTAAAGTTGTGCACATCATGAGTTGTCAAAGAATATCAAATATGTCAGGGTATTTGGGCCCGTGCAGAACAAAAGATATACTCATCACCTGGACAATTTTTGATTCTACAACCTTTTGCCAGGGTGCTAAACAAAATAAACAGAAAAGGCTTATCGAGTCGTTTCTATTGTTGATTCGTCAAAGACATATCAACTTTCTGCTACATACTCACTTCCATCTCAACCCCCTTTCAACCGGAGAACCCTATAATGTTTTGAAATATTTTGTTTATTTTTGCCATTTTCTGCCATGTTTCCCCTATATCATTTAACTGCAGGAAGATTCCGAAATGAAACCCATTATCAATTCACCAGACATGTCCCCGGGTAGGGAGTATATATCATCTTCAATATGTCCTCGACTATGTTACGTTATTCTCAATTTCCCATTTTCATTACTTTGAATCTTACTCTCCAAGAATACATGCCAGGCGCAAGTTGAACAATATCCCCCATCACTTGAATAATCTTTCAAGTTACCTGTTTTCTATATTTTCCTTCCTATTTATTTATCTATTTATTTACTTCTGCCTATACCACACTTCCCTTCCCCCGATTTTCCGGCAAATTTCACTCCCCACTCCCCTCTCCCCCTTCCACTGTCTATTTGAGTGATGGCGCCCTCCCCGAACAATCTTGGGGAAATCTGCCATCCGACGGGCAGCTCGTCGGACATCTTGTGGAGCTGTGTGGATTTTGAGGCGTGGACGACTGATGACCCACAATTATCAACAGCGGCCCCTGGACACGAGCGAGATGGTCCTGAGCAAGAGCAGGATGTACCCGTCGCAGAACCAGCTGCTAGTGCGCCTAAAAAAACCAAAAAGCGAATATTCAGTGAGACAGATACACAAACAGAGCGGCGCAACGAGCCCAAGAAGAACAAATCAAACATCGTTAAAGTTGTTAATGTGCCCAATGTTAGGGTAAAAGCGGATACAACAAGAAAGGTGGAAGGAATACGTGCTGGAAAAAAGCAGAAACAATACCAAAAAACATCCAAGAATGTAAATGTACGTACGGAGGGAAATGATACAGAAGCAGAGGATACAGAAGCAGACGATACAGAAGCAGACGATACAGAAGCAGACGATACAGAAGCAGAGGATACAGAAACAGAGGATACAGAAACAGAGGATACAGAAGCAGAGGATACAGAAACAGAGGCTACAGAAGAAGAGCTGGACTCAGACGAAAAATATACGGAAAAACAGCCACAAAAAGGACTACCACAAGAAGAGCTTCCAGATTCGGAGATGTTTGTTTGGACCCAGGAGCTAAAGGCCCTGCAGAATGAGGTGGATA
>PDNC01000215.1:0-22143 GCA_002572885.1 Blastomyces parvus
ATGTAGAGAGTATGTTGTGTAGACCACATGAAGGTTGGGGGGGGGGGGGGTGAATAGAGACCCAGGGTTTTGGTTTTGGTTGAAGGGAGGATGAATATGTGGTGGTAGTTTATTTAAACTTGAGCTGAATATAAATACAAGGTTCCAGTGCTTCTGGAAAGGATTGATGAATATATAACTATACATGTAGAAGAAGCAAGTAAACTTTTCTACGGCTTCTTTTCCCCTCAAAGTCCACAGGTCGCAGCTTGAATTTGTTGCAGCTCTTTCTTAAACTCAAACAGATACGACACAGTTTATTTGTTCTGGCTAATCTGTGGCTGGTTCCATCATGCTTAACTTAACTATTTTTAGGCCGGAGCTAGCTTAGCGGAACCCAACTTTACGCCTTCAATAGAACTGAGGTTGCGATTTTGATTTTGAAATGTACTAGTTTTATCAACCCGAGAGAAAGCATGTATATCATCGAATCTACTCATAGTATTACTTAAAAAGCAAATTGTGTCTCTCCAAATTCCTGGACAGGCATAATATTGTTGGGAGTTTTTATGGTAGCTTAGTGGTGATGTGCGGACAGGACAAGGTCAATGGCGAGCAACCGGTTTTTGGTCCGATATCACCCTATAAGGAACAAAATGCGGGGAGTTATCCAGGTAGCTGGCACTCGGTGACACTGGTGGAGGACACATGAAGGATTCTAGACATTGATACAGCAACCGCTCCCATCCTTCACCTCAGGAAGTTGAAGCGTCACGTCCAAATTGTGTGAGGCCGCGTGCATCGGCAAACAGCATATTTCCCAAGCTCCCTTATTCTCCGCTCGAGACACTCGTTCGTATAACCGACGGAAGGCCTTTGTCCTGCAAGTTGATAATCCTTTTCGAGGAAAGTTGATATAAACTGGTATTGCACTGATTCGGGTGATGGACGGGTAAGCGCAAAAAGCTCGCCGAAAACCTGCGGCAGCCAATTACCCTTTATCCGCTAACCTTTTCACAAGTCATGCACGCCAGCGCACCCGTCCAGCTCTGTGCTTCCCAACAAAATGCTTGGCTCTTATTTGATATATTTTCGTGGGCAGCGGCTCAACCGACGTCCTTTCTTGATAGGTCTAATGCGTACTGGGAGAGATTGGGGGTGTTAACCAATTTACTCCGTCAGAGCTGTGCTTCCGAAGACCCTTGATATATAGCGTAACGAAGATCCTGGGAATGAGCATCCATTATTGTATCTGGGCTTCTGCTTGCTGGCGTCTCCTGGCAAGGATGTCCCTCCGAATCTTCTCCGCCGCCAGCTCGACATCAATGATCCCACCCACCCCTCGTCTCCAAGCATCCTCCAACCCGACAAGCTCGCCCCTTGCTGTCTCCTGCCTCATTTTCCTCTCTTTATGGACGGCCTCTGTAGCTTCCTTGGTGTCCTGCAGTTCTTTTTCAATCCTCCGTAGAATATCCTCCAGTTGTGAGTTACCAATAAGCCACGCGTTCTTTCCGTGTGCGTCGAGTAGACCTAGATTCTCCTGTCGTGTGGATAGATGGGCGCTGGCGGTGTATGCTTTTCGTAGCGTTTGTTGCCAGCTATCCAGAACTTGCGCGGGTTCTTTCCCTGACGCCAGGGTATCCTCTGGGGCCTCTGGAGCCTCGTATCTCGACAAGTCAATGCCTCCCGTTAGAGGCAGGTTTGCCTCCTTCCGGTCTAGTTCTTTCTGCATCAGGCTGGAGAATTGAAATTGGGGTAGAGCGGGAATGGACGGGTGGAGGGTTGATTGGTGATTGGGGGGCATTTCAGCGGCGATGAGTCTGTCGATATCGGCACGAGCCTGCGCCGTGGGGTCATCGTCAATGTCTGGTCAACTGTTAATAAACCATGAAGTCGTGGAGGAAGGAGGAGGAGGAGGATCGCGACTCGAGCAAACTTACATGGCAGGGAGTCGTGGAATTCGTTTATCAGGGGCATTTTTGCCGTTGCCGCTGAAATTTCTATACTCGGTAGTTGAGGTCGTGAAAGACTCTTCCTAATCTGTGAGTTGAATGGTTTGGCGGGGGGATAACAATGCTCGTTGACGCTTCCACGGCAGGAATAATATTCTATCTCATATTCTCTCGCGATATCCGAGCACGCCCGCCAAGATATGATCACGTGATCGTGCTAAATCTCTGGGTGCACAAGTACCACCCAGGCTGATTTAGTGTGCGAAGGTACCTGAGACAAAAGCGGTACATTTGATTCTAGGTTAAAGGAACTCTGTATTTCATAGAGAAATACAGGTTATCGCATTTAAAACTTATTAAAATCTTCTCCTAGTATTCAATTGCCATACTATTTACATATTTTCCTAAAATAAGCTGACTGGTGATATATGCGGTGTACTAACTATTTTTCAGTTTGTCTGTTGGCCATACAAGGTGATAAGGCACGACGCTATCGCCTCAGATGCGAGAATATATACAGATTATATTTTGAAAATACTTAGTTCTTTTCTTTTTTCCTGTGTATTACAATCAGCTCCTTAGCACTAGTTAGTTATTTAGTGCGGCCAGCCCAGGCGAGGTGTAACCTGGA
The DNA here is from genome assembly GCA_002572885.1 of Blastomyces parvus. Classification (NCBI taxonomy): domain Eukaryota; kingdom Fungi; phylum Ascomycota; class Eurotiomycetes; order Onygenales; family Ajellomycetaceae; genus Blastomyces; species Blastomyces parvus. Next base: position 2,563 of record PDNC01000215.1, read on the forward strand.
GAAGAGCAAGACCAGGGGCCGTACCCTTACATACTAAATTAGCCTGCTGGTACAAGGGTCAAGCTCCGTCCATGGGTTCATCCGATATCAACAACAATCTTTGGCAGCTGCGAGGCTTTCTGATATTTCCATGAGACCCGGCTTCATGGCAAGGGGCGGCACATGTTTGTCTGCATAGGTACATAGAGCTGTACTCGAACTATCGGCAATTGGCCCCTTGGAGCGCCTTTACTCGGCACATCCTACTCTAGCTCGCTTGTCGGTTGTGATGCAAGTACCGAGTATGGGGAAATAAGTGGGCTTCACATGCCATTTGACAGCTCAACTCCCCCAGATTTCATCTCCTCCGGCGATCATCCTTCAATAGTCTCCTGTTGGGCCCTGGCTACGGTGGCGCGAAGATGGCCGGCGGTGGTGCTAACAGTGCTTGTCCCCGCGCAACAGGGAAATCTAAATCCTGATTGATCCAAGGTCAGCTCGCTTCGAGATGCTTTGCGGGGATGAACATTGAACACTCCATCATGTGGCCCTCATCCACGCTGCAGGAATCTCAACGCCCTTCACCCGCAGCAACCAGCCCAGCGTGAATACTTCCATACCCCTGAAATCTTTGCGCCGGATCCTGAAGGGGTCTCATGCCCAGCTCACACGATGTGGGCCATGTATAAGTAGACAGACACCCTTTTCACCCGTACGACACCGCAACAAAAACCGAGCCGGGCCCTGTCCAACCTTCCCGCGTCGCTCTGAGTCTGAGTCTTTGAGCGCTTCTTGTCTGTTCCACTGCTATTAAAGACATTTCATCCTCGACTGAAGACATCCATTCAATATGGCGCGTGGGGGAATCCTCGCGGGCTTGCTCGGTTCGTTAGCTTGCGTACTCGTTATCCTGCACCTTATTTTCCTCGTGGAAGATACTCAGCCCTCAGCGTGGTTCTCTTCCAAGACAAGCGCCTATTCCGGGAGGTCCCAGCAATCGGATGGGGAGGACGATGTGTTCCTCTTGGGCACTGGGAAGGCGGATATTACTGGGCAAGTCCCTCCGGTTAAGCGCCGATTCGGTTGTATTGGATTGGCAATTAGACTAACATTTTTTCGGTTTCAAAAAGGCCTGTCGTGGAGCTCAACCTCATGGGTTACGCAGACATAAATCAAGTGGGAACCGGCCTACGACAGCGCATCTATTCCCGCGCCTTTATCGTGGGAAGCACCCAGAATCCTGATGAGCGTTTTGTATACCTCGTTCTCGATAATGCAATGGGAGACACGGCAATCAGACAGGGCATCTTGGATGGGCTCACCTCCCTGGGTGGAGAGTATTCACGCTACGGACAGATGAATGTTGCCGTTACAGGGACGCACTCACACGCGGGACCCGGGGCATGGCTGAACTACCTCCTACCACAGATTACAAGCTTGGGCTTTGATAAACAGAGCTATCGGGCAATTGTCGATGGTGCCTTGTTATCTATCAAGAGAGCTCATGAAAGCTTGGCTCCTGGCCGGCTGAGCTTTGGATCTATCGACGTTGAGGACGGCGCTATTAACCGCAGCCCATCTGCATATATCGCGAATCCGGAAGAAGAGAAAAAGCGCTACAATTCTGATGTTGACAAGACACTGACGCTATTGAAATTCGACCGGGTCGCCGATCAGAAAACTATCGGTATCCTTACTTTTTACCCTGTGCATGGAACATCGCTTTTCGGTAACAATACACTTGTCGCTGGAGATAACAAGGGCGTTGCTGCGTACTTGTTTGAGAGAAGTGTTCAGGACGATGCAAAGTATGCAGATGACTTTGTGGCTGGGTTTTCGCAGTCCAACGTTGGAGACACAACCCCCAACACTCTTGGAGCTTGGTGCGAGGATGGATCTGGTCTTAGATGCACCTTCGTATGTTCTCTATCCCGCTAGCACAACTAGTCTAGTTTCAAACGGCCATACTGATATCTAGCAATAGAAAGAAAGCACTTGCGGTGGGAAAACCACAGGCTGTCATGGTCGTGGCCCCTATTTCCGCGAAATGGACCAAGGTGCAAAAAGTTGCTTTGAAAATGGTCGCCGACAGTATGCAGCAGCCAAAGATCTAATTGCCAAAATGGACTCAAAGGCCGTTAAAATCCGTGGAGCCAATAATGTAGCTGCCTTCCATACATTCCAAGATTTTTCAAATTTTACTTTCACGTCTCCGCTCGATCCCAACCGTGGCGATCTGAATACTTGTTACGCCTCCCTTGGGTTTTCGTTCGCCGGAGGTACCACAGATGGCCCTGGGGTGTTTGATTTCACCCAGAACGCAACAGATGGATCCACAAGGAACCCATTCTGGTATTTCGCAAGAGACCTCCTCCATGCTCCTTCGAAGGAACAAAAGAAATGCCAAGAGCCTAAAATCATCCTGCTTGACGTTGGCGGATCGAAATTACCCTACGCCTGGTCTCCAAACATTGTAGACGTCCAGCTGTTCCGTGTAGGCCAAATGGTCATAATTGTGTCTCCAGGTGAAGCGAGTACAATGGCTGGCAGACGGTGGAAAGAGGCCATCTCCAAATCAGCAACTGATGTCCTCGGTATCCCCGACCCTATCACCGTCCTGGGCGGTCCCGCAAATACCTATGTCCATTATATCACCACGGAAGAAGAATATGGTGTACAACGTTACGAAGGAGCATCTACGCTCCATGGACCCCATACCTTGGCTGCTCACATGAACCTAACCCTCACATATCTACCATATCTCAGAGATGCGCCTTCTCGAAAGAAGTTGCCGCCCTTCCCTCTGGGTCCTAGCCCACCGATCCATACGGATATATCATTTTCCTTCATAGCTCCAGTTGTCCTCGACAACGCGCCAATTCTAAAGAAATTTGGGGATGTACTCTCCTCACCAGACAAGTCCAAAACTTACAAGCCAGGGGACACGGTTGAAACCAAATTCATCGGCGCCAATCCACGAAATAACCTTCGGCTCGAAGGAACATTTACTGCTGTTGAGTACCAGGCGCCAGGCTCGAAAAGCTGGGAGGTGATTCGAGACGATTCCGACTGGACGTTGGTTTATCATTGGAAGCGCGTCGATCCCATCCTAGGCACTAGCGAGGTTACCGTTGAGTGGCTTATTGATGATGACTTCTACTCGGTTGGGAACCCGAAAAAACTCAAGAGTGGGACCTATCGCATGCGATACTTTGGTGACTGGAAGAAGATAAACGGAGATATCTCACAATTTGAAGGAATTGGAGGCACCTTCCAGGTGCAGGTGTGAGAATAGAAGATGTTTCTTTTTTGGTTTACTGCCGCCGCATTGGAGGATTTACACACTTTTAGGGAAGTCAGTACAGTAAATGAGATAACCAACCAACTCCATGTCGGAATTTTCTTTTCTTGTTGCTTTTTAGCAATTTTCTTTTCGCCCGCCTCCCCTCGTTCTTTGTCTCGAATTTCCCCTTGTACACATTCAAATATAATTCAAACCAAGAAACATATTTAATTCTATCTTCCCGGCCTTTGCTGATCTGCACATCCCGATATGTCCTGAACTATTCTGCTGCTGCCGGGAGACCTGTCGGACACGGACCCGAATGCTTGTCATCGCGCCTTCGCACACGTTTGAATGACTTACGTACGCATGGTGCAGCATTTGTCTGCAGGAAATGGCAGATGCAGGACAGAGTACTCTGTACGCTGAATGGTTCTTACTTCCCCAGGATCCGCAAAATAACAAAGGGGGATTTCATCCAATGATAGCGGGTAAATATGTACTCCAACAACCCTCATTCGTTCGGTAACGGAAACCAACTCGTCGACGGGCTTGTGTTAGTTATATATTAACAAGGTCTGTCTGTACCTTGCAGAGATCGGAGCTTGGGCTGGTTTTTAAGGTTTGGTTAAGTTAACATACCCCGACGACGTGAATCGGATGCCACTCATACCTGAGAGGTGTCAGTGACCTTGAGGTTCGCGCTGTTTCCATCACCTGCACATTGTCTCTATATTGCTATCTCCCATGGCTAGCTTTTCAATCGATCAAGCTTCTTTTCTATATTGCTCTCCAACAAAAAGTGGTTGTGATGGGCGGCGTATCTTGCACACTTATACACCCATTCCAAGCTTGTTGTTGGCTGAACTGGCCACGGAAGAACGCAAAAGCTACAACCACGAGTATTTATCTACAGCGCATATTAATTCTTGTTCCCCGGATTCTTTTCACTTGAATTATTCTTTCCTTTCCTAGTTGCTTTATTTTTGCCGTATCTCTCTTCTACCTGCTCTTTCATCCATCGCAGCCCCCATTCCGCCAATCGGGTGATCCGCGCTGCGCCGCTGGTGCGCAACATCTGCTCTTTGTCAACGCTCCCGTCGCCCCCCACATCCCCAACCATGCCTCCGTGCGACAGAGTATCCTTCCAACACAACCCACATCTTCTGTTTTGTGTTGCTCTCGAGGTCGAAACACCTTTGCTTTGTCTAGCTCAGCTAATCCGCTGTCATAGAAATTAGCAGAGCCATATAGTTAACTAACGTGGTATGCCTCCCTCCACCCACACCATGGTCACATACTAACAGTGTTATCACAGACTGGTCCATGGCGCCCACAAGAACAATGTCCAAGTCCTTCGCGCCCATACTTCTTCCCCTCCCCCCTAGGTTAAAATCTAGGTCCAGGGAAGAAGAATGCGCCTTTGGCAATTAGCTGACGAGCTTCTCTCTCAGGACCATATAGTGCTTGTGTTCTCCCACTGCATCCCGGCCCCTTGAAGACTATTAAGAGGAGATATTCTTCCTCTGCCACTGCTCCTCTCTTCAGAGCTCATTATCCGTTTTCATGGGCTTGTCATGAAATCTGGCCTAGCTCTATAGAACCCGTTCCCTACGTCTTTCTTTCCGCTTCAATCAGTCTTTTGTCCGTTTGCTATCTACCCAACACACTCGCTGAAACATTTCGTTATATCCTTTCACTTCCGGAATTTCACCATCCTTAAAACCACTTTTAACTGTATAGGCACGAAGCCACATAAGCCCAGACTCCTAATACCGATATACATCTACTAGTTTCATCCTCCAATATGCGTTTCGAAAATTGCGTCCTATGCTATCTGACCTTTGCAGTCTTCGCCGCAGCCGGTCCCATTCTGCAACGCTCGCAAAACCCCGACCTCTCTCTATTGACGGCTGCAGCGAACGCAGTGAGCCCTCTCTCGCCTGGGCAACTTTCTGCTCTATCTACTGCTGCTGCGCTTCAAGGGCGTGCTGTATTTTTCAACATCAATGATGTCATGGAGCAAAGGATTGCCGGGAACAATAAGGCCTGCGTGGTAATAAATGGCCCGTATCTGTCTACAACGATATGTTCGACTTTTGGAGCTCCACGACCTGCGAGTCCTACCCTGCCCGGTACAGACGTCCCGGCTGCTACAGCAGATGCACGAGCAGGTGGGATAGATGGGATAGACGGGATTACCAGCATCACCAGCACTCAAACAGTGAGGGTTACTCGACAAACTCCACATATCAATATAGCAAGTTTACAAGCAGATGGGACTACCAGCATTACTAGCACACAAGTTGTGACGGTTACTCGACAAAATCCACATACTGAACCTCCCTCGCCTCCTCCGAGTTATAACCCGCCTGATGGAGGTGATTCGTCCACGCGTCCCGCCATAATCTCTATCCCGGCTGTGTCCACTGAAATATCCCCTGTTCCTCCTGGTACACAATCTCCAGCTACACGAGTGGACATGGCATCTACCCCAGCTATACCAAACGAACCCATAGAGCCCACCAAAGCACCAACCCCCCCTACTGAAACACGCCGACTATCTCCACTGCCATTCTCATTCCCCTTCCCCTTTCCGCTACCCTGGTTTCTAGTTCCGGGTACAAACCCAGATACAAATTCAGTTGTCAAACCGGGCCTGAGCACTATCCTACCGCAAGGCACAAAAGCGCCGCCTCGGGCGACAGATACAACTACTACCATCCATCTCACCAAGACCTTCGTGTCGACAGTGATCATGCCACCGATCGACACTGCGGGTGCATCTGCATCTGCACCTGCACCCGCACCCGCACCCGCACCCCCTGGAACCAACCAGAAACCCCCGCAGGAACCACCCCAGGAGCAACCACCTCAAGAGCAACCACCTCAGGAGCAACCACCCCCAGAGCAACCACCCCCAGAGCAACCACCCCCAGAGCAACCACCCCCAGAGCAACCACCCCCAGAGCAACCACCTCAGGAGCAACCACCCCAGCAAAACATGAAAGGAGGCCAGATGATGACAACCACAGTATATATAACGGCTTGCGGCCCTACCTACTCTCCAGAAGCGGTCCAAGGAGGAAACACCCCCCCACCTCAGCCAGCACAACGACCGCCTGCACCAGCAGCACCAACCCCCACTAAGCCGCTTCCCCAAAAGGATGCACCCCCTGCTCCACCTCCACAGGTGGCACCAACCCCGCCGCCTTCAAGACAGGCACCACCGGCGCCGCCCCCGGCTCAACATGAGCCACCTCACCCCCCTCCCCTAGTTGATGTTCCAGGCGGAGAAGGCGAGCGAGGCGGCGGTGGAGGCGGCGGAGGAAACGGTCGTGGCCGCCATGGTGAACCTGGTGGGGGACGCGGAGGGGGTGGACGTGGCCATGGCAAAGGCCATGATGATGATGATGACGACGATAATGATGGCCACCGCAAGCAAAAACCCCATGAAGATATTCATCCTGTGACGGTAGGAGACGATGGGGCCGGGAAGACCGGTGGTGGCCGGGAAGGTGGAGATGGAGATGGAGGTGGAGGGCTGCTCGGCGTCCTCACGAAGGCGGTGTTTGGCTGATGCTAGAACAGCAGTGGGAGTTGTTCCGTACCGTACCTATTGTGGTGGTCTCTTGCTCAGTCTTCAGGTGTTGTATTTTTTCCCCGGCTAGTGGGAGAATAGAATAATAGTTTAAAAGTTGAAGGGGATTTAAAAAATATTAATATATGCCATAGGGTGTGGATTCGAGATTACCTTTTCAGAAAAGGAAAAGTTATACATACGATGCCATTCTATCCATTGGCAATAGGAGAAGAACTGATATAATTACACGTTTTTTCCCTTCTAGTATTCTCCATATATGCTTATTCAAAGCCTGCCCAGCTAGACTAAGATATTTAAAAACGCCTTCTGAGTCTCCCAACAACGGCTTTCTCTCGAGTAACTCGATTTGAAGAAAATCGCAAGATCATTCAGCCATAATTATAGTATCATATAGTTATTTTTAATTATAACTACCGAAAGGGGCTGGAAAGAGAGAAAATAAAAGGATGAAAGAAACGCTCATAGTCTAACATATATCGGTATAGCGCGATTCATGAGCAATAATCAACCGGAATAGAGAATACACCAAACATCATCCGTCCATAAATATCGTATTAGATGCTTTAAGCTTAAATAAACGGCGCCCCCCGTGTCTACCGAAACCGAAACGCCCGAAAGAAAAACCGAAACCCAAAAGGAGCAGACGGTGAGAAAGAGGTAGTACGGCGTGCTTGACGTCGAGACTATGGAAGAGTGCGATATCCACTATGACGTCCTGCCTCTGCGCGCTCGATGGCTATCCGCCGACGTCTCTCAAAGTCGGCTGCCCATAGAGCTGAGCCGGCGGCGGTGGTGAGAAGGAAAAACATGGAGAGCATGGGGATTAGTTGTAGGATTAAAGCAACTGTGCCGAACCTGTAGGTGTATTTGATGTTAGAGGGGGAACTGGAAGTGATGGTGGGCTTTGGAGTCACGTCAAAAGAAGAGCGAGCAAATGGGACGATGGAAGGGTTGCAGTCAATGACGGAAGGAGGTGAAAGGGGCGCAGTTGCATGTGTGTGGGAATCATGCATATAAACACCACGAATATCTACCAAGGTAGGTAGGTGTATACAAGACATAAAGCACAAATTAAAGAGGTAAGGAGGCTAAGTCGGAGCATTCTGGGAGACTAACCACGTATACCTAATCCTCCTTTTCGCCACGAACTTCTTCCTTTCATTTTTATTAAATCCTCTTAATTCAAAATACCTCCAATGTTGTAAGGGCCCCGCACGATAGCCCGTTAGAATCAGAAACATCGGTGTCCCAGCCACGGGCACAAAGTTAAGCGGTAGCAGAACGATAAACTCCACAATCTGCCGCACCGAGAACGGTGCATATATGGCGCTGGTAATCGGCTTACCCAGCCTTTGCGTTGGATTCAGCGATAGAGCAGCAGCCCCGTTGCCGTTCCCGTCGCCGTCGCCATCCCCTCCTTGACTCTGATCTGCGCGAGGGTGTATGGTCCGCGAGGTAGCGACCAGGTCTTCTTCACCCTGGCTTATTAGTACAGCATCGAATACATCAACGAGCGTCTCATCGACGAAGAAGGCTTCAAAGAGTATTTGGACGATCGCGGCACCTTCTCCCAGGACGAGGAAGAGTCCATTCACCCAGGCGCCGCTACCTTGGAAAATGGCGAGAAAGGCAACTTGTGGGAGATAGGTGAGGGTGAATAGGAGGGTATAAATGAAAGCAGAGAGGACGGAGATGGAGAATAGGCGTGCACGGAATAGAGGCCACATGAAAGGATGGGATATAAAGAATATTATGCCCTGGTTGCAAATAAAAATTGTTAGCAATATACCTAGGCAGAGATCCAACGCCCGGGTGCTAGAGTTGGAGGAGAGCTTGGAGATGATGCTCACTCGTAAAGGATAGAGCCAAGATGCCTGGCTCAGGCTAAAGAACGAAGCCATCCAGACGGGCGCGTATATGGCTGCTTTTCTTTGTATTGGCGTTAAGACATGAGTGAGTTGTCCATGATAGTTGTTGCTCTTGGTATCTACTTCGCGTAGTTGGTTGATGCTCTGCCATTGCTCCCGACGTCAGCACGAACTATGACGGAGGTTGGAACAGTCTGGATGTTTGCCAAGATGGCGCTTGGCTACTTCGGCTCTAGCGCCATCTGATATCAAATTTAAGCTTAAAATGCGGCTCGGGTGATGATGACACATTCCTTATGTCATCAGGCCACGAATTCCGCTACAAAAGGAAATTTCCACCGTGTGAAACTCCGTTTCTCTTTTTCTCTTTCTCTCTCCAACATAAAACTCACCCCTTCATATTCACTCTTCCTTCCTTCTACATGGATTGGCGGAGGGGAAATTGGAGGGAAGATAATGGAGACCGCTGGTTACTTACCCCGAATGTTCAACCTTGCACCATGGAGCAATTTGGAAATATTTGCAGCGATACATTCCTCATGTTTACTTGATTTTCTGTTTATTTGTGACTAAAAAAAAAGCAAAAGACCCTTGTTTGCACCTAAATTTGACATTGTCAGCGGAGATTTCTGTTTTTCACTAAAATTCATGGTTCTTAATTCCCAACACCGCTGTGACGAGGTCTCTGGCTACCACGGAGGGCTTCGCCTCTCCATTCATCGAATCAGTCCAACCCAACCCTGCCCGATCAACCCATGCAGCGTTCATTCCTGCGTTAATCGCACCCATTACGTCGAAAGGATTGCCGATGATAAACCATATTTCGTTCATTTCCGATCTTTCCTTGCCAATCCTATCAGCTAGATGCCGATACGTCTCCGGCGCGGGTTTGAATTTCTTGGTGGGATCGACGGACACGATATTGTGGAACAGGCCGGCGTATGGTGCCAACTCCTTGGATCGTGCCACTGAATTTTGGATCATAGAGGTTGTTCCGTTGGAAAACACGACTGGGATCAACTTCTGGTCGTCTACTAGTGAAGAGGAATAATGGGTTGTGCGCTTTAGGCGGCACATGGATGGGAGCAGGAGAACCTTGCGTAGAGATGTAAGAAGGCAGGTTACACAGCGGAATGCCATGAACGCGTCGTAATTCAGATATAAGGTTGGTTGTTGGAGGAAAGGAAATGCCTCCAGCCAATCAGCGCTCTCCGCCGCACGTCCCCGCCATTCTTCGCCAGCGATTCCACCCTCGATTGCAGTCAGCATTTCCTTTCCTCCAGCGACCGATATCCGAATTACGACGCGTTCATGGCATTCCGCTGTGTAACCTGCCTTCTTACATCTCTACGCAAGGTTCTCCTGCTCCCATCCATGTGCCGCCTAAAGCGCACAACCCATTATTCCTCTTCATTGGCGTACCCGGGAAGGCCAATGAAGAGGAATAATGACGGCACGTGGATGGGAGCAGGAGAACCACACAAGAAACAGCGAAATAGAATGGTAAAGGAATGTCTTCGAGTTGGTCGTTCTATTCTATATCGGACAGGTAGAGGAAAGCAAATAAAGACAATAATCATACAGCCAATTCAATAAGTATAATCACCGCGTAAAACAAGAACAAGATGCATCTCAAAAGAAGAACAAGAATCCGCGCGATCTCATATCCATACGCGTGTGTAGGGAATCGGACGTAGGTGTCGAACATTGTCCTCGTATATCAATGAGGTGGGCGGCGGCAGGATAGATATATCTATACCCTTGATGATATATGCGGCACTCACTCACTATATTCTGAATATAGTGAGAGAGTGCTGTGAGTAGTGATTTTTCATATTTCTCAGATTCTAACTATCTGCTATAGTGATAATCTACCTCTAATCCAGGTGCTGAGAGAGTGAGAATGATGATCAGTAATATGTGTGATCTATGTGTGATCTATGTCTAGGGTGTGTATTTTAAATGAACACTAAAAGTTGAACATGGTTTATAAAAAGTGGGCCCAATTTATAAACCACGGTCAGTTTCATATAGACCACGTTCAACTGTAACTCTTATTTAACCTCCAAGTGTATTCAAGTTGATACCATCGCCAGAGAGCTGCGATAAATTTTCTCTCTTCAAAATCAAAAGCTGGGTACAGCGGCCTATAACCGGGCCCTAGAGGTTTAGTAAGCTACCGCTCACCTGCATTCTATCAGTCAGGCTCCTTACAAGACGAAGGTCAAGGCTACCTAGTTCACAATCTGGAAATTTGCCTGTGACTGGAGGGATCAGATGTATTCAATAAGTGTGAATAATGTTATGAGTGAGAGCTCTAGAAAGAAGGTGAATAACACGTAGAAATCATGCCATGATGAAGGGAAAACTTACTATTCTCAGCTTCTGACAGTGGGCTGTTGCCTCCAAATCCATCTTGAGGTCGCCCAGGGGAAGTGGCTTGCTGTAGAAACTCTTGAAGTTTAGAGCATTGACCAGTGTGGCCATGAAAGTTGTCTTTGCCGCAGAAGCAACATATCCCATCTCCTGTATGCTTTCTGAAGGGTTTTAAGCGTCAACAGGACTTCCGAATATGTTTACTGACATGGCTGCGAGTCAGAGGTCTTTTGCAATATGGGCAGGGATCTTTGGGTTTGGATGCCATTTGTGGAAAGAAGGGCGAAAAGGCGAAAGGGTAAAAACCGATCTTGCAAGTCGGATTCTGATTCCATCCTTATTATGGTGGCGTTTGTTTACAAGTAGACCAAATCCCATCCATATGACCGAAGGAAACGTGAAATTCGAGAGCATTCCATTGTCCTCAAAGGTTAGCGACCCCAAGGCCCTGCAGGTTCAGGCCAAGGTCACGACCTGCCAGGTCGCTACAACGACATCAACGTGGTCCTTACTGGACCATTGGATCACTGACTGTGATCGCCGGTCTGCGCAGGCGTGTTCACTTTGATCACCGAGACTGGCAGCCATTGGTCGCAATCGCTGGGCAAGGGTGATTATTGTCTCCAGGTCACACCCTCCTCAATCACTCTGGGTTGCCGCCACGCGACTACAGCACCCAGGCGGGTGCCGTGCCACACAGCTAACTCTCAGGGCATATCCTAGGCACTAACTGCACCATCAAGCCAACCACCCAACTTCAATGTAATGAGCCGACCCAGTTCCGTGGATCCACCCTCTTGTGCCCCAACTTCATCCATATCCCGGACAATTTTGTCAATATATTCCCCTGCCCCAGAGAGGTGAAGGATATGAGCAATGGCACAGTGAATAGCAAGAAGACGGGGTGATGGAGGTTCTATTGATTGATTGGTGGTAAGGAAGAGTTCGCGTGTAACTGGGAGCTCTGGCACAACCTCCGCAGGTAGAAAGCTGTCAATTCGATAGGTATGGTCAAGGCCAGGCACAGGGTTAAAAAAAACTGAGAAGTTGCCAAACATAGCATGGAAATCAGGAGTAAGGCTCATGGCGTTCAATGGCTGATCAATGTTGACGCCTTCAATGAAGTGAGAGACACCACAATCAAACATGTCAAGCACCAACAATGCAGCTTTTTTTGAGTCACTCTGCAAAGGCTAGCGCGTCAGAATGAGCTGTTATGCATCCTTGTAGAATGGCTTACCAACTGTCCATCCGCGTCCGCTTGTGCCAGAGAATGTGGAATAATATGGGCTACTTCAAGGATTGCAAACGGTTGCCCTCTAAGCTGGTTGCCTTCATCGTCTAGAGAATTGCCGCCCTGTTGCTGGAAACGACTGATTGCTTCCTTACGGTCGAACTGGCGGGATATCATGCATCGATGGTGGTCACGGAGGAGGCAGAGGCCTCGAAGAACTGATACTCGGTCTGGTGTTGGAAAATACCCATGCGTTTCTCCTTGGGCTCGTTCGATTGCAGAAAGGTGGGCGGGGGAGGGCTGTGCTGTGCGCTGGCCAGAAGCTTTGACTAGAGAGAAGAGAGAAATGTCAGCACGTGGTCACTCTGGCAATGTTATGATCACGGACGTGGTATGAAAAAATTATCGAGCAAGAAATCCGCGAAGCTGGATAGACTATCACGCAGCTGGTTCTCTTTGCCATCCAAGTCGGGATCTTGCTCTGCAGCAATATCCAAGCTCATGCAGTCAAAGAATGCGCGTAAAAAGGTGTCCTGGGAAAGCTCAGAGCGGGAATATTCATATGTATAGCGGACAAGCAAAGGGCGGTGGTAAGAATCGTCGGATCCTTCAGTGCTGAAATGGTTAATGATGCTGTAGAATTGGTGCTTTGCACGAGCGCGTTCATCTGCTGCCAGGGGAATGGGGCCTGAGAAGTTGATAATCCCCTCAAGGGATGCTTGGTCGCGATGTCTGGCCATTGGTTGTATTTTTTTCTCGTCACTAGCGAATAGGTTGGATGTAAAGTTGTTAGGTTGAGATAGAACGGAGTGATGCATTTGAGGTCTGTCTAGAGCATATCACCACGTGATGCAACCTATGAGCTCCCGATCGTGAGACGCGCCAAAACGCGATTGCGAGCTTCGACTATTCAGCTTCAAAATCCAAAATCCAAAAAAAAAAAAAGGTCAATGAAGACATTTTATGGCGCTGATCACTAGTTACATTGATTGCTACATTATTGCTTGTCACCATCGCCTACAGGTAATAGTTTTTTCCTGGATCACGTGATGGTTGATGCGCAAGGGGATATATTTTATCTCAGTAGAACTCAGCCACTTCACTCTGAGCTAACTCAATCTGAACAACTGTCAAGTTCTGCTAATATCTTAATCAATCAACTGTCAGTAGCTATATACTAAACTCAATCAGAATCATCTCAGCAAACTTTTTATAAAATATCTGAGAAAAAATAGTTTCTGTTTATTAGTAATACAGAAATAATTTACTTTAATTATAATATTTAAAATAGAATCACTGTGTAATATTATCTATAGATCATTTCTATATCATTTTAGAGACTTAATTTTATAATTTTCTATTGAATGAACTAGTTTTTATTCAAAAATACATATATTATGAGTATAAAGTATTGTATTAAAAACAGCTACTCAGTTTTTAAATACAGAAATAATTTACTAATTTTTTTATTATAATTATTATCAGTTTCTCAATATCTTAATTTTATTATAAAAATATATATTCAGTTATCAGTAGCTTGAGTCAAAGTATCAAATATATTTTCTGAGAACTTCTGACTTTCTTTGATAATATTTAATGATATCTGATAATGTCTGATGATTTCTGATAATTTCTGTATCAATTATATAATATATCTTTTAACAGACAGATCAGATAACAGTGTTAAATATAATTAAGAAAATGAATTAAAGAAAATGTAAAAGTCACTAATAATAATAACTTCAAAGAGTATCATTGAAGTAGATACTTTTCATGAAAATTAAAGATATATTACAGATTGTTATAAGCTATACTGAATCAGATAGTATTGATAAGTAATATAATATTATTGAGTATTATTTTTAATAAATACTTCAAGATCTGTGTTCAGATCATAAGTATATACTTCAGTTATATATAGAATAAGTCTGTATACTTCAGCATATAATATATGAATACAGTGACACTTTATTCATTATCTGAACTGACTATGAAAAGAGTCTTATTCTTTAATTCTATACAATTCTGATAGAGAAGATAATCATTCAACTGATTTCTCTAAATAAACTCAGAGATCAGCAGATCAGTGATATAGCTTGATTTTTCAGTGTTAATTCTTATCTAATCATCACTGACAATCTTCAAGAATAAGAGAACTTACTCAGATATATTTAACTGAATGAATATACACATATTCTGCTCAGTTCAGAGTAGACTCTCTTTAAGCAGTTTCAGTATGTTTTTCAAGACTCTACTTTACAGAAAAAGATCAGACTTATAACTATTAATAAGTGTCATCTGATCATTTAGTGAGATAGTAATTTCTGTACTGAATTTATCAAACTGAGATATCTGAGATTGTTTATATATAAGAATATTATCTGATTTGAATGTTCTGCAACACTTAGCAGTAAAGATAAAAATTTTATTCTTTGAAATACTGATTTTCATTCAGTTGATGATAATTTATAACAGACTCAGATTATTCAAACTTCTGTTAATTATCTCAATGTTTTTATTAATATATATTCAGTTTCACATCTTAAACTAATATCTTATAATATGTTATATTTCTTATTGAATGAGATAGTTGATATAGATGAAAAAATTGTATCTTAATATATCTTAAAAACTATTGTTTTTATTAATAGTATTATCAAAATTCATAAGACAGTGAAATTTCTTCAATCAATACTTCATCAGCTCTATCAGAATAATAGTCAAAGTGTTCATAAAATTAATATCAATGATATTATTCAGCTATTTCACTCTCAAGTCTCTGAAATGAATCAGAATAATCATTTTAATAAGTTCATGAAATTTATATCAAAAATATGAATTATGATGATAACAATCTCACTGAGTATGAGTATAAATATTCTGAATATTAAGTGTACTGTTATATGAGAATTTTCTATTAAGAAGAGTAATATCACTGATGTTTAATAATAATGTGAGTGAGAAGATCACAGATCAGATTAAAAGAGTTATATTTTACTTCTTCTTTTATATTAAGTGTTTAACTCTGAAGATTATAAAAAGAAAGCTGTTCAGCATTCTTTATTAGTAAAATAAAGATCTCAGTAAAAAACTCAATATCAGATCAGTCAGCTATCACAGTTTATGAACTTTCATAATAATATATCTGATACTGAAAGTATTGTGTTAAATATATTAAATCAGAGTCAAAGTCAGAGTAGAATAATTATTATGAAAGCATGAACAGAGAATAATAGATAAAGATGAGCTGCTCTTCTCTCTGAATGAAAGATAATTATTAATAACTCATATCACTGAAAAGATCTTCTGATTTATCTTGATGAGAATTAACTTTCATTTAATATAAATTAAATGAACACTTTCATGAAGAAATACTGCAGCAGATGTAATTCAAGTCATGTATCTGAATTTAAACAGTTATCTATTATAGACACTATTAAGAGATCTCAAGTCAATAGTCACAGCATCATTCTGTTATCAGCTTTTAAAAACTGATGTATATAATAAGTAGAGAAACAGTATCATCATGATCAAAACTTTCTGATGTCAGTGTCATATTTTATATTTACTCAGTGTCAGTGACAGATAGCTGTATTATTTTATCAGAAGATATTCATCTTTGAATTCAATTGAAATAAACTGTATGAGACTGTCAATCTTCTTCAAACTTGAAAATACTAAGATAAATATGAAGATCAGTTTCATAACTTTCTGACAAGTCAAATTTCAGTTGTAAACAATACATATGAGACTCTTTATATAGTCAAATATCAATATTAGACAGTCTGAAATGTAGAAAAAGCAGCAGAGATTATATTTACTACTGAAATATCAGACAGTGATTCAGTTAATAAAGAGACTGTAGCTAAGCAACTCACAGCTGTTTAATATATAAAAAACAATAATCTGACTCAAATTACAGCTCAATAAGCAGTGAAGAGAGCTCAGTAATTTAGAAATATATTCACTCAGTTCTCTACTACTCTTTCAGCTGCTGTTACTGCTGCTGAAGTCTCTGCTGCTTTAGCTGTAATTATTATCAGTGCTCTCACTACTCTACAGTTCACTTCTTCATCAAGCTCTTGAGTTCATTCTTATTTAAATAATTCATCAGTTCATATATTATTTAAGCAGTGAAGTAATAATAAGAGTATTAATATTCAAACTTCTTATAAATAAACATCATTTGATAAATGAAATGTAAATGCAGATATTATATTTATAAAAGTGTCTCATTTTAACTGTATTCAAACTTCTTCTCACAGAGAAATGAAAAACTTTTCTATAGAAAATGATAGTATTAAGTAGTTAGATTTTCTTCATAATAGATTTTCTTCTAATTTTTTATAAATTTTAATAATATCTGTGAACTTCTGAATCAGTAATAAATTATTAAGAAATGAAAGTAAATGAAAACATATTCATCTGAGTGTTATTCATTTATTCAGAAGTTATTCACTTAAGATATAGATATAAATATAATCTTCTATCTTATTTTCTTTATCTTCTTTTCAATCAGTAATAATATATATATCTTTATATACAAAATCATATTTCATTACTAATCTGTTTTTTATCATCATATCTTATCTGTTCTCTGCTCTGTCTGTATCTAGTAAGTTAGTTCTTAATTATAGATAAGAATTAAACTCATCTCTAATCAAATAATTTGATATTATATAATTATAATTATATCAGCTCTGAATAATCAGTAATTCACTTAAAATTTTATAGTATTTAACACTTATTACATTATTCATTATATTATCAGAGTAAGTGAAATGTGTAGCTACTGTCTTCAGCTCAGTGAGAGTGACTCTCTGTGTTATTGTATTATCTCATTATTGAGATATATCTGTGATAACTGTCACTTTCACAGACTGAAATATTATGCAGTAGATTCACTGTGTACTGCTCTTAGACAAAGTCTAGATATTAATAAAAATTTTTATAGATTTCAACTGAAGTATATTCAGTTATTAACTTTTATCTTTATTATTTAAGAGAAGTGATGTATTATTAAGATGATAATGAAGTAGACTATAAAACAGTTATAATTAAGTTATATAATATGTTGTGAAACAATATTCACATAATTGATTTTTATAAAGATTATATATTTCAGTCATTTATTCTCAGAGAGCTGATGATGCATATGCAGTCAGATCAGAGAAATAATCTGTATAATACAGACTGTTTTCTACTTAACTTATCAATGAGATTCTCATTGATGTGAGCAGATCTGATTTCTTATGTTATTGATGAAAAGATGATTAATTAATTATCATATAGAGAGTTACTATACAGAGTCATATTATTATACAGAGATTATATTATTTTTATTTTTTCTTAATCTTTTTTTTTTATTTTTAATAATGATCAATGAGATATCAATTTTCATTTCATTCAAGACTGTTTTTTCAATTTATCAATGAGATTTTTCTTGATACTGTTAAATTCAGTTCTTTATATTATTGATTAAATCAAGTCTCATTCATATTATGAACTTACTTCTCTGATTTTATCTTTTTACAGTTATAATTAAAACAGTAATATTGCTGCAGATCTGATTAAGATTCTGTTGAAGTATAAGTCTGTATCTAACTTACTCAAGTGTAAGAAACAGTAATAAATATTGCTTTTAATATAAATGATGATACAGATGATGAAGATAATAACTTTATCTTTATCTTTCTATAGTTATAACTGAAACAGTAATATTACTGCAGATCTGATTAAGATTCTGTTGAAGTATAAGTATCACACATATATAGTAGTTGTATGTTAGTCAGCTTAGCTAGGCTTAGTTATTATACATAGCTATATGAGATTCAGATCTCTGAATCTCTGTAATAGAACAACTTTGTCATCTCATTATAATACTCATATCTTGATATGATAGCATGTCTGAAGATGTTAAGACTCTCTTGATCAGTTAGCTAATGTAATGTCAGAATATCAGAGAATCTATAATGTGAAATAGAAATCACAGAAACTTAATCACTCAGATACTCTATATCATGTATATATATATCTATACTGAAGAAGATGAAGAAAAGTCTTTTCTCTTTCTTTCTTCAGTGATTAACTCTGATATATTCTGATCTAACTGTAATACAATACTGATAGCTTCTTCTTATTCTTTTCAGATATAGTTTCTATTAGTTCTTCACACTGTTGAATCTACTCTCACAGTTCTAATCACTTAAAATTCTTAAGTAATGATCTGTTGAACAGTAATAGTTATATCAACTTCTCAATCTTCAAGCTTAGCAGAGTCTGAGAATGAAAGTCAGTAAGTGAGTAACACTTCTAGCTTCACTTTCAGAAATACTCAAAACACTCTTGAAACTATGAAGATGAAGAAATAAGAACTACTCTTCAAGATTAAAGAGTTGAAGATAAGAGAAGAGATTACTCAACTACACTGAAAATATAAAGTACTTCTGAGAAGAGTCTCAAGCAGAATCAGATCTATGATAGAGATATAAAAAGTATCTGTATCTGCAGTGAGAGATGTAATAAGTATAGATTCAGAGTCTCTGAATGCAGTAAGTATAGCATCATCTATCTAAGAAATATCAGTCACTTCTCACACTAGTTCTTAAAACAATAAGTATTCTCTGACAGAAGAATAAAATACTCAATACAGTTTAATTTATAGAATAAATCTGCTATAAGAATAAGTTTTTCTATGATAAAATCTTCTACAAGATCTGAACATGACTGAAAAATCTATTCAGAAATAAGTGAAGAAGTTTTATATAAAAAGTATGAAGAAATTTGAAACTTTTGTTACTGCTATCATAGTGTTTCATATCAGTGATACTGTCTATTTTAATAAATATAATCATTGAAAAATTATAGAGACAGTAACTCATTTCAACTTAGAATAGTAAAAATGATAATATCAGTATACTTAAAATATATCAGTTTTACTCTCTTAATATAAGTTTTTGAAATGAATATAAAGTCAAATCACTGATTCTCTTAAGATTTTCTGTGAATCTGATGAAAAGTACTTGAAAATGAAACAGCTGAAGACTCAATCAGTACAGTAATTTACTAGTCAGCTATAAATAATTGAAGAATAACTCAGATATTCATATAATGAATATCACTGTAAATCTCATCTCTATATGAAAGTTCTACTTTAAGTCTGATGAGAATTTAATAAATATACTGATAAGATTGAGAATTTAAACTATGAAAAAGTGCTATATTGATTGATAACAGC
>PDNC01000216.1:0-21696 GCA_002572885.1 Blastomyces parvus
ATCAACACGCAACTCCGGCCCTCTCTCGCAAACTCGATTCCCCTCCATGGCCCTCCCACCCTTCACTCCTCCTGCAACTTCCCTCTCAAAAGGACAAGCCGTATATATATGCAAGCAAAAAAAAAAAAAAAACCTCAAACATCAGCCGACAACTAACCGCGCAAAATAGGCTCGCCGATCCCCTCTTCGCCGTCTTCATCGGCTCCTCAGCCGCGTACGTGCGCATCCGCCGTGAACACAGAGAGAAACACCCCGAGCAACCGTCCGATGCGCGTTATCTGTTTAATCTTGGCTTGAGGAGGGTGAAGGGGTGGTGGGGTGGGTGGGAGTCTGTTTAGGGCGGTTTAGTGCAAGTGGGGATGGAGCGGGAAGGACCAGGGTTGGGCGGGGGTGGATGGCATTGGAAAAGCATAGATGGGAAGAGATGTGAAGGGGAGAGGGGAGGAACACTGGCGTCAACGACATGACAGGATCCCAATGCATCAGAGGCACTTCGCTGACGCTCCAGTCGCAATTCAATTACCCTCTTAACGATACCCCCTGACCTACCGCGGATCTCCACGACGCGTCCGCCCCATTCGTTGGGTATGAAGAGAATATAACCCCAGCATAGATCCCACGTCTCCGGGGGGAACCACTCCAGGTGGGCTTGGGTGTTCTCCGGCGTTCATGTCCCAGGCGCGTGTCTCGTGCCGCCGATCGCAACCATTCCATATCAGTGCTTAAAAACTACTCCTGCGCGCATATGTCTCTCCACACGGAAAAGTAGCGAGTTGATCGCTATCATCGTCGTTCAGTTCGCTCCAGTACTGGGCGGGGCGAAGGTATCGACATATTCCCGCCGTCCCCTGCATTGAACTGTTAGCCCTGTCCAACGCTCCGTATACCGTTGGAAGTCCCTTCTGAGATATGTGTACTATATTGGCGTGAGGCATCATTGGAAATTGCCTGCTCTGGGCAGAAACCTTTCAATTTTGACGAGGCAGACGTAATTAGCCTCCGTTTTACTGTATATATGTTTACTTGCATGTTCGTTATCCTGTCACCGGAGGGCGTTTCTGTTTGCATTTCATCTTTCCTGAAGAACGAAATTTTAGCTCTATCGTCGCATTACTTCTTTTCTTTTCTCTTCTCTTTTTCTACGCGTCGTTCAACTCCCAATAGGCTGTTTCCGTAAACGTTCTATTGCCCATATTACGGCTGCTTGATCATCTCCTGCGGAGCACAGCCGACCCTTTAGCCATGTAGCACATTGGGAAGCGAGTAGGGAACCGTGGAAAAGCAAACAACCCTCATAAGCGGTTCATCTGTGAGGGAACATTTCACAATAATTGAAGCTAGGCAGCAGGAATTGCGTTTTGCGTTTCTTCTGTTCCCCGTTACAATTCTGGATTTCTCAGCAACTCGCCCGATCCCTATGCCGGAGGCGACGGATTAGAAATGCAGTTCTAGTTGCCGAACATAGCTGACTTCCCAGCATAAAAAAAGAAATATATATCTATATATATGTAACAAAGGTAGATTGCGTTTATTTTCTGTATTCTAACACGACAAAAAGCCTCGCCGGCCTTCCATTTAGATATTGAAGGCCGATTTCCACAAAAGCCCAGCGTTGGTTATTACACGCAGGGAACCATCGCGGGAATCGGAATGGGTAATTATAGCAAGACCAGGGAGGAAAAAAGAGAGCACCCAGAGAGTAAGAAGAACGAAACCAAGACCAAGACGATAGTGGGGTAGTGGACCGCTCAATCCGTCCCGCTCAACACACTCACTAACTTAAGCTGTGTAAAAAGGCATGTATTGGTGGGGCCCACGCAAAAAGCATAGGGCGGCGGGCGTTACTATAGCAGTAAACGAGTTACAACTGAAATATTAGCCGGGACTCGCAGACAGGTAAGCCGGAAAACAGGTAGAAGGCGTAAACAGAACAAGCAAGAACAAACAGACAAAAGCTAAGACAAAACGAAGTAGAAGATTAGAAGAACATGTGGTCATTTATATCCCTAGCAGAGCAGGCAGTAAAACAATAAGTAAGAAGAACAGACAAACGCCAGATACACATAAAATGCTCCCGATTCAGATCTCAAAGCCCCCGTGAATAGTTTCATATCGTGTCTCGTTGTCCCTGGCTCAGGCTCTTGTTTTTAAGGAATACCCTGGCCCTCGCAAAAGGTAAAGGATAGGGTTGCGGAATACAAATGTTCCCAGTAAGCAAGTAAAGAAAGACGGTGTATCTTGTTTTTAGATTTTTTTTTTCTTTTAACATTCACCGAACGTATTTTCGCCGGAGTATCTATATTGAACAATTAGCTGAGCTGCCCGACGCATATATATTGTTGATCTAATTCAGATAACGGGATGATAAGTAGGCGAGCGGGGGTAAACATACGTGATGTATAGGAAACCGTCCTCGTCCTTGTGCTCTTCGTAGATGCTGCTCATCAGCGCGGCGGTGGGGGGCAAGACCTCATCCACGAAGATGAAGATGGCCTTCTCGGGTGAGAGCTTGATGCGCTTGCGGATGACGTAGACGAACTGGCCGACGGTGAGATCTGCGGGGACGAGATACTTCTTCTTGTCGATGGTTGCGATGTCTGATTTCTCGACTTTTTCGCAGATTACCTGTTCACCGCCATGTTAATATATTAGCACCGCGCAAATGGTAAATCGTGTGTAGCAGTCCACGTAAATAACATAAATGTGTAGATAAGAGGGAGAGCATGTGTGTTATAGAGGAGATTATAATGTATAGGATAGTTGAAGGTGGTGGCATACCGGGATACGATCGGCATATTTTGCTCGGATGCGCTCAGCTTCTGCCTTACGCTTCTCGAAGGGATGCTCGTCCTTAAACTTAGACCGCATGTTGGATATGGGATAAATACTGTGGATAGAGGTTTGGCGGAGATATGTAGAAGAGGTGTAGTGAGAGTTTTCCGGGGAGAAGGGGGGTTTATATAGGCGCAGTGGTGGGAGTTTGGTGGGTGGTGAGACGAGGGCCTGCGAATGCTTGGTGATCGGGCGATAGATGGAGATCGCGTTGGATGACGATGGATGAAGTGAGCCCCAGAAAGCGGCTCAGCCCCGCCTATTATATGCCGGTGACTAAGCAGGCAGCCATGCGGTGAATCATCGCACGTGACGCAGGCGGGAACTGCAGGAGTGACGGATCGCAGGTACCAGTACCACAGAACGCCTATCGGGCACCAGGCTTAGAAGGTACCAATACGAGATGCGAGTCATCAGGGCCCTTCCCTTCTATATCATGTGCGTCTTGCAGTAAATGATTTACAGTCTGCACTCGTTCGTGCTCGACGGTTCCTGCGTCTGCTGGTGATGTGTCATTTGTCGTCCTGTCTCGCTTGCTCCCAGATGACCTCACTGGAGTTGTATATAGTTAACTACACGTAGCATCCGGAGTACAATGAGGGGCGAGGGAAGAATCCAGAAAGCTTGTATTATGACTCGCAATCTACCGCCCTCTACCGCAGACCGGTCGCTACTATCTCAAGCTAGTCTGGCCATACAAGAATCCATATCTCTCATCATCCCCGCAGCTTGATGCCGTAGAACAAACAAAACCAAAAAGCTATGACATAATATACCGGGTATCAGGCCACCTCGGATAATCTGTTGATCCGATACACCGCACCACGTGATATCGGGATGTCTAGTTCCCGCAGCCGGATCTCAACTTTGGAATTCCGCTCTGGTATTCGGCAACATAAGACAACCATCCAACGGCCAATGCCATAATTGTTCTGCGGAATATATATGAATGGATGGCTATTTGGGTATGTCTTTGTGTCTAGCGACTTTTAACTAATCCCATCGCTCAAGTGGGAAGCACTCGAACTATCTACAACATGCCATCCAAGATGGCTGCCCAGCGCCTTTACTCATATTTCCCGAGGGCCATGAGCCGGAGGGTCATACCAAGGGCCCAATTGGCCGGTCTACCCAAAAATCAATTATGCCGAATGTCAAATGGATCGAAACCGCGGCCCAACGAACGAGACACCGTTTGGAGACCATATCTCCGAATCAGCGTTGGCGTAGTCTTCATAGGAGCTATGATCTACTCAATGGTAAAAAATTATTTTCATATTCATCTCCAGATAAATGAATGTAAAACTAATACGTACTTCCAGGTAACCGACGATAGGGAAACAAAACTCGACGCCCCCTCAATAGCCGAGCTAGATGAAGCAATCAAACGTGACACCTCTATCACTGCATCCTCCCCAATGCGTCTCCGGATGGAGAAGCTGATAAAGGAACACCAGCAGAAGATCGTGGATGAACTGTCCAGGATAGACGGCAAATCATTCAAGGCGGATACATGGACCCGCCCCAATGGCGGTGGCGGCATCTCCTGTGTCCTGCAGGACGGCAACGTTTTCGAAAAGGCCGGCGTCAACGTCTCGGTCGTCTACGGCAAATTGCCCCGCCCGGCCATCGAAAAGATGCGTGCAGACCACAAATCCTTCGTCGCCGCCGACGTCGACTCTCTAGACTTCTTCGCAGCAGGCCTGTCTCTTGTCCTGCACCCCAAAAACCCCATGGCGCCGACCGTCCACCTCAACTACCGCTACTTCGAGACTGCAGACCCCAAGAACCCGCTCAGCGGCGACAAAAATTGGTGGTTTGGCGGCGGGACGGATCTGACGCCCTCGTACCTCTTCCCAGAGGACTGCGAACACTTCCACAAAACTATCAAAGACGTCTGCGACAAGCACGACGGCACATATTACCCGCGCTTCAAGAAATGGTGCGACGAGTACTTCTACATCCCCCACCGCGGCGAAGCGCGCGGCGTCGGCGGCATCTTCTTCGACGACCTCGATGCCGAATTCTTCGCCCAATCTTCCCGCTCCCCATCCCACCTCCACTCACAAGCCCACTCGCATTCCCACGCCTCCTCACAAAACGCCCAGGAAGCCATCTTCTCCTTCGTCACAGACGCCCTCTCCTCCTTCCTCCCCTCGTACGTCCCCATCATCGAAAGGCGCAAGGATATGCCCTTCACCCCCGCGGAGAAGGAGTGGCAACAACTCCGTCGTGGGCGGTATGTGGAATTTAACCTCGTGTATGACCGCGGCACGAGCTTTGGGTTGCGCACGCCCGGTGCGCGTGTGGAGAGTATATTGATGAGTCTGCCGCGGACGGCGGAGTGGAAGTATATGGATCCCGTTTCCGGGACGAGGATTGATGATGGTACCTCAAGGGGTCCTGGGGGGGATGACGAAGGGGATGCGGGTGATGGTGACGATAAGGTGAGGGAGAGGGAGCTGATGGATGTGTTGAAGAATCCGAGGCGGTGGGTTTAAGATAGGGATGATTTTATCCCTGTTCTCCTTTTTGGGGTGTTTGTAGTGGTGTTGATCTACTACATCAATGGGTTCCTTGGCTCCCCTTTTCTCCGCTTTTACACTCCGCCCTCGACGGTATACAGTTGCTGTTGCAGTCGCTCATCACTTGTCGCCACTGACCCTGACATAAAAGAAGAGAGAGTAATCTAACCCAGGGAGAGATATATTCATGTACTGTACAATATAATATAGAAGCTATCAAGAAAGCATTTTGGACAAAAATAGAAATGTATGATATGATTGTGTGAATTCATTTTCCACTTTGCCCTCAATGTTTTGATTATGTTCTCAATCTTCATTCACTGTATATCGCAGTAGTTTAACAGATATACATGCAAATTTGTAAATATCAAGGTGAAACTCAGAGATCTCTAGTTTAAACAAAGATGTGAGAGATTTAAGATATAAAATTTGATGTGCTTGAGTCTTGAACATAAGGAGTCCCCAAGGTTTTCTTTGCCAGTCTGTATGTCAAAATGAAATCAACCCAAAAGCTGCAACAAGGGACAGAAAAAAATGAGGTTTATAAATACTGAAGAACAATTCTAGTAAGAATGAAAGGGGGTATATAAATGAGTAACTATAGGTGTAGAACACAGATGCAGGCACGTTCTAAATGTAGGGGAATCAAAAACAAAAATGAGATTATATAACGAATGGGGCTAGAAGTAAAGTAGGAAGGGTGGTTTCTTTGAACGGAGGAGGGTCAAAAAAAATAAAAAATAAAAAATAAAAGAAAGGAAAGGAAAACGAAATACCATTTTCTGAGGGCCGGTTTATACAAAGTGGGTGATCCAAGATGTCCAATACATCCAATTGGGCAGGGAGGAAAATAGCGTAGATGAAGAGAAGGAAAGGAAATGAAAGGAAAGAAAGGGGGGAAGAAGAACAGAAAGAAAATGCAGTGTTGAGAGAACAGGAACGCATTACAACAATGTCTAATATATCAAAAACCAAGAAATGAAAGACTTAGATGGTAATAGGAAATGCAAGATTTGTCTCCAAAACGGCTTAGAATCGACAAAACACCTAATTGTAAGCCGTTTGGTCCTGCTCGGTGGTTCTTAATTTTTCTTTATTCCATACAAGTCGCTCCAACAACAAGCAACTCTCCTCAACCCTCCCACTTCACCTCTATACTTCACTCACCAGCAAATATATTTTGGAATATATATATAATCAGTCTCCCATCATTGCTTGGCCCCCGAAACAAGCGCTCGTTGCTTCGCGAGCCAGCTTCGATGGACTTCCACGCCAGTCGTGCTGGTGCTAGCTGGATGTCTGTATCGCAGCATGGAAACGTTGCCGTTCTGTAGTCGGGACTGCTGGTCATACCACGCGGAGGAGATGAGGGCGATCTCCCGGGCTTGGCGTTGGATGACTTGCATGAGGTTTTTCTATCAGAAATGTTTAGTTAGAAAATATTTTGTTTTCCTCGCTCTCTCTGTTTGTTTTTTTTTCTCTTTTGTTCCAAACCCTGCTTTTTCTGGGTAGCAGGGAGCAACAGTATTATCATGTCTAAAGGATTGTCATGGTTATGGTGGCAGATCAAGGGGAACTTAGGGTATGTATACCTCAGCTTCTTTATGCGATTCCTGCTCTTCAGAATGCTGAATACGCTCTTGTAGAGACTTGATAAGTTCGTTTTGCTGGTTGATGTGCTGTTTTGGTTTCCCCCCGATTCGTTCGGCGCCGAGTTAGCATTAGAACTCCGAGGGATGCGGTTTTAATAGATATGTGGAGAAAGGAACGCTTCAATGTCATAACACAGTGGCACGGGGTCGACGATGAAAAATTGCAAATACAAGCGCGACGAAAAGGAGGAACCATTGCCAGAGTGCCAGAGCGCTCCGGATCTACGAATGGTCAACCTCTGGTTCTGGTTGTATTTATTGGATGTAGAAAGGGGGAGTATTGGCTAGGACTAAGACTTCCGGAAGTCTTATAAAGGGGGTTTGCAAGCAAGGAAGGATCCTCTGCTAGTCCAAAAAAGCCGTTTATCAATTTTCCCATGGGGAGATTTTGATAGGAAAAAAATACGCAAAAGGCAAAACATAGGGAGGTAAATTTTTTATGCGAACTAACCTCTGCTCTCTTCGCCAGATTTTCGGCACTCCGCTCCATGGTATCCGAGAACTGTCTGAGTAAATCGGTGCCTGAGAGTTGGGGCCCGTCCGTATTGTTGCTGTTGAACCTAGCGGTAACTTCATCAAGAAGCTTCTTCATCTCATCCATGGTGGCTTGGTCTTCGCCTTGCATTTCTTGCACCTTCTTGGTTATCCTGTCCCGGAGAGAATCGCGTTCTGTAGATGCCTCCTGGACAAATGACTGGCTGGTAGCAAGCTTGGCTTCGAGATCCTGGATGTTGCTTTGAAGGGCATGCACTTCATCTCGCATTTTTATCACGTCAGGGGAAGAAGTGTCGTTTGCCGCTTCGACCATGTCAAGTTGCGCTTTGCTAATAAGGCCCACTTCAACAATGTCAGCAAGTGGTACATGGTATGAGGTGGGATCCTTAAGCCATGTATAAACTCACATTCGGCTTTCGCATCCTGGAGCTGTCGTTCTATTGCTTCCATTTCAGTTTGGGCATCAGCAAGTTTCTTCTGTATGGCAGAATATTCATCTTGTAGCGTTTTATAGGCATCACTGTGGTTTTCGTTAGAATCTGCTCAATGTAACGGAAGGTGAAATTCCTACTTCTCTGCAAATTTAGTACCAAACCCAACCGCGGGGGATTCTTTCGCGGTGTCCTGTGGTTTGTGTGTTAGCGTCTTCCCCGATCAAGTGAACCAGAACTAGAGGAGTCATACACTAGATGGAGATCCTCCGCCGTTGAATTTCTCAAGCTCCCGTTTAAGCTCTTCGTTCTCAATTTTCCTAGAGCTAGTTAGCACTTGCACTGTTCATGGGATGCATGGCACTAACAACTGTGCTTCCCGTCGGCCAACCTCGTCAAGATCTCTCTGGAAACTCCCGTGTGCCTTTGGAGTTGTACTTCCAGGAGTAGTTGGACTCTCCAGACCTTCGAGTTCCCGTATTCGGTCCCGTAGTTCGCTAATGGTAGCTTCGTCTCTAGCAAGCTGCTCCTCTGAGCTTTGGAGCCGTTCGGTGAGAGCATGGTTGTTAAATTCTAGCTGTTTCTTCACATTTTGAATCTCGTGGCGATCCTGCTCTATTCTTGGGAGGACGCGACGGTACTCCTCAAGCTCCACGTCCCGTTCAGATGAAGATTTCTGACTGATATCGCTATCTCGCAACTGCTGTTGTAGATCTTTAACCTGATTTTTAAGCGTGATATTCTCCTTTTCGAAATCTTGGCTAGCTTGGAGTTTCTGTCGATATTTCTCCGCCGCATTTGCCCGCCTGGAAAGTTGATCTCGTTCGTTCTTCACTTCGTCGTAGTCATCTTGTAACTTTTGGAATCTCTGATTTTTCACCCGTAATGACTCGACTGTCATCCGTAGACTATCAATTTCGTCCTGAGAAGCCTGGATTTTTGCTTCCTGAGATGCAATAAGATCCTCCTGCTGGCGTGTTCTGCTTTCCAGGGTTTTGCCGCCCGGTATCAAATCTCCCTTCCCAGACTTCAGAGTCGTCAAGCGATCTTCAGTAGATGTAAGCCTATCCAGTACCGTATCGTGGCTCTCCTGAAGTCGAGCTAAGCGGTCATGCAAGTCCTCCACTGTTTTTTCTAGCTCTTGCTTTTCATTGTACAGTTTGTCCTTTTCGGCCAGCACCTTTCCGAAGCGTTCCTCGAACCGTAATTCTGGGTCCATGGGCATATCTCGTCTTGTAGAGAGGTCATTCCGCTCATAATCAAGTTCCTCCAGTCTTTCGTCCGACGGATTTTGTGCTTCTTGTATAATATCCTTCAATCCTTCTTGTGTCGAAGTGGACAGCTTCTGCATTGTCGTTATGTAGGCTTCCGCATTTGGAGAGCTAATGGCTGCAAGCAGGAATAACTTGAGCAGCTCGTTTGTTTCCTTTGTCGACGAGACTTCTGCGATAGCCTTTAGATCAGGGGAGATATTGAGTCCTGAAGGCACTTCACCATCGTTCTGGTTCCTGATATAACTGATCAATGCCTTGTGGAGGTGTTTAAGGTTCTGCCATCGCGGGACCCAGTGGTCTGAGGGTGAGCGCTCTGGTAATTCTCCAAGGAAGTATTGCGGGTCGATATCCTGCAGAGTATCCCAGAGGATAGAGCCATCGCTCAATTGGTCAATTGATCGAATGGTCGTGCCCAAACTAAAACTATTGATCCATTCGAGGAGGGTGGAGGAAATGAGGTCGGAGAGCATAGTGACGCGGGGTTGTGCTGCACGAGTTTTACACGAGATGCGAGAAGTTCGAGCCAAAATGATCCCGCATCATGGCACGGGGCGCGAGAGGGAAGAAATGCGTGGGCAGCTGTTGCAAGCCGTGTCTGGATATTGATGGGTGGTTAAGAGTTGCGGCTAGGAGCGTGTAAGAAGTCACGTCGTCTACTAGCAAATAGTGCCAGAGATCCAGGGATGGAATGGAGCCAACAATAATTAGTCCGAGTTTCAGCTCCCAGCAACCAACACTATTTTAGGGGCATAAATATAGGGCGCTGGAAGAAATTATTCCATAGCCATGAGTGACCCGTTGAAGTTAGCAATTGCGGAACAATTAAAAAGATGTCTGTGGCACCCAATGATATTACCTATATATACATTATCAAGTGGAAAAATTGGAGTGTTTATTTATCGTTTATGCCAGTGCATTTTCTTTTAAATACGGTACTTTATATACAACGAAATGTAAGGTCCAAAAAGTACTACATAAATAAAATAATAAATTAAATAATAATAGGATATACATGCCCAACTATCTTGCAACGCAGCAACACATTGAGAATGTCATATATTATTGCATCCTACCAGTTTTTGTTGATTTTACTCAAAAAAACAAACAAGATATCATTCGGCAATGAGGACGGGTAGCACCTCCATTGTAACCAGATAACAGATCAACTGTCAAGGTGAATATTTGGTCGTACATCATGGAGTAACATGTGGCTCCCGTCCAACAGCTCAGTCAGAGAGAATTACAACTTATTGCCGCCGCTGGTCAGTTTGCCGTCAAGGGTGACAATCTGATCTTCTTCGATCGAGGGACGATATTTCTCCGACAAGGTAGAAATCATATCAAGGGCCGCGGCGGGTGCAGTTGCGGCGAAACCCCTAGTTTCCAACATGTTTAGCGGGAGTTCTAATAAGAAAAGAATGTCCATGGGAGGCCGGAGGCATACTTGATCAGTTCTAAACAAACAAAGTCGGGCGTTAGCAGATAGTCATATAAGCCATCATCGCACGTAAATGCATATTTCGGGGCAGCGACTTACCAAATCTGTGGGTGATTGCTCCG
Source organism: Blastomyces parvus (assembly GCA_002572885.1). Lineage (NCBI taxonomy): Eukaryota > Fungi > Ascomycota > Eurotiomycetes > Onygenales > Ajellomycetaceae > Blastomyces > Blastomyces parvus. The sequence continues at coordinate 10,770 of PDNC01000216.1, forward strand.
CCCTGTAAAAACCCATTTTAGAATAGGATCTGGTTAGACACCATAATTGCTACAAGATAAGCAGGAGGCATAGGAAGGGGGACATACTGCGTCCTGGACGGCCTTAATAGCGTCATCGATGATAGAGGATGGGGTATCTGGAGGATAGCTAACCAGAACTGCCTTTTCTGGTCCCGCTGCAGCGAAGGCGACCGTCGCGACAAAGGCCAAAAGTGAAGTAATAATGGAGAGCTTCATGGTGTTGGGCTTTAGCAAAATGTTGGAGGAGGTTAAGCGTTCCAGGTAGATTGCTAGCCGGAGGTTTGAGATCAGTCGCGGAGAACAGAGGAGGATATATTTTCCAGGCGGTGGTTACATGGGATCTCGCCGGTGCTGACGAGTGTCTGTCATGGTATGATGTCCATGGGTGAGTTTCACATTTCAAGGCGAATCTTCCGGTTATGACGCTGCCTGTTTTGGCGATAGCCGTTGCGCTGCTGAGTCATCCGGAACATATCACATGACTTCCACGTGGTGGCTGCTGACTCATCGCGTCACCTCCAGAGCCTCACTTCAACGTCAAATCCCTTCCAGCTTCAACCTGGCGGCAACAACCATTCAACAAACTCCAGCATCACCCAGCTACCTTGTGAATATCTCTGGATAAACAGCTGCTGATACTGTCAGCGACCCTGTATTTGATCTTTGATTTCGTTGTACTTTCAATTGTGCTATTATATTTCCCTTCGCCCTCTCGCCCTCCCGTTTCTCAGCTGCGCACCTCCTGCCAACTCCCTGTCTGCCCTCCCGGGCCAACATATCTCCTACTATCGCCCAGAGCCCATATTCCCTAGCTGCCAGCACCTTTACTATTGGGATATTTAGCATTCGTTGCTGAGAAGGACGGAGAAAAAGGATTGGCGGCATTGTACGGTGGTCTTTATGGGTGGTGGATGACAAAAAAAAGGATCATATATTTGCAGTTGGGGGTTAACATCGGCCTGTTCTGTCCAGTTTTTGCAGAGAATAGCTTAGCAACCATTCTACAAATTCTGTCCTGACTTTTCCTGTCAATCCATTCGCACTCTGAAATTAGCAGAAGATTGCTTCTTCGCAGGGAAGAGAAAGAAAGAAACGGCAAGGAAAAGCCGCTGAAGACAGAGACAAAAAGAAAAAAGCAATAAGAAAGGAAAAGAAAAGAGAAGAGAAGAGAAAGAAAAAAATATTCCATTCACAATTCCTCCTGGCTAAAACCAGACAATATTGCAAACTTCCAAGGAAAATCTCTTACACCTGAGTGCCTTGGTTACTTTCCCCTGTTCTATATCTGTTTCCTTTACGTTTTCTTTCTCTTTCTGCGATACCCGTTATTACCTGTTCATAATCTCCGCCCGATTTAATCTGCGTGCCAAGCGTCCAGCATGTCTGCAGGACTTGCGTCTGATGAAGTTGCGGAAGATTACAAGAACTCGCTCGAGGACCTAACAGGAAACGATAAGTTCCAAATTAGCAATCTCACAGTGATTGCAAAGGAAAATACTGAACATGCGATGGCCATCTCTAGAGTACTGGAGAATCATATTCGGACAGTAGGTGCTTTGTCTTTTTCCTTGTTTTCCTTCTCACCTCATGGTCGTCTTCTTTTGCCTGTCCCTTTCTCCTGTTCCCTTTCGTTGCGACCGCTTAACTCGAGCACTCGTAGCAATATTGATATTTTCAGCTCTCTAACTCGGATCTTCATTTGTAGACTCCGCCAGCTCAGAAACTTCCAGCTCTTTATGTAGTTGATTCCGTTGTCAAAAATGTAGGAACGCCCTACACTCTATTTTTAGGGCGCAACCTCTATCAGACCTTCATGAACGCATATACGCTCGTCGATTCTCAGACCCGCAAAAAACTGGATGAGATGTTGAAGACTTGGAAAGAGCCTGTTCCTGGCTCCCTGGATACCAGACCTGTGTTCCCAGTTGAAATAACCCGCAGTATTGAGAATGCTCTTATAAAGGCCAGAACAGCCGCGCTTCAGAATCAACAAGCCAGAAACCAGCACGATATCCTCGGGCGGAATCGCGGAGTTACTACTCCCCCAACATCTGCTACCTGGCGGAATACTCCCACCCCGCCGCAAGTTCCTCCACGATATACCCAATCCGCCAACCAAAATGTCCCCCAACAGTACCCAAGTAATGGACAGCAGCACTACGTAAGTGTCCAATCTTCAGCCGAGTGATGTAGTCCGTTCTCATACTAATAATATCTTACAGCCGCCGGCTCAACCGGCTCAGCCATATGGGCAACCATTGCAAGAGTCAATTGACCTTGGCGCATTACACCGTGATATAGAGAATTTGATCGCGACCGCTCGAGCTGACTTTGCCATTAATCCACTTGACCCTTCAATTCAACAACGGCTAAAGGCTCTTCTAGACCTCCAGAACATCCTGCAGCAGCAAAAGCTACCGCAAGACCAGCTAAAGCTTATTCGAGATCAGGTATCTCAACTTTCCCCGCAACCACCACAACCCCAGCCTCCTCCTCGGGTTGTTCCAACTCCACCTATCCCCCAACCAGCTCAACCAATACAAAGCCACACCCCGCAACCTAATCTCCAAGCCCTTCTGAACCCTGCCACGATTGCAGAACTTATAAAAGCGACAACGAACCAGCAAAGCCGAACGCCACCTCCACCGGCAGTGCCTCATATTCCATCATACCTACAGCCTCAAGCCACTAGCACTCCGCCTCTCCCTGCACCGTCTACAGCACCTACCCTTACTGAGAGTCCCTTGATTGCCTCCCTTAGAGCTCGAGGCCTACTTCCGCCTCCCACCTCATCTGCTCCGCCAACGCCCCCTAATCTACCTTTCATTCTCCCAGGGCAGGCGGGATATACACCGCCCGCTGTTATTTCACAGTTACCCAACCCATCTGAAGTCAAAATTAATATACAAATGACCTCAGCGTCCATCAGGATGTAAGCTCCCTTGTAGTATAAAATTATAAAAGTAAAATAATTGGCTGTATTAGTCGCGTATATTAACCGTTCCCCTTCTTTTATCTAGCCCGAGACCGAACCTAATTTCTACGCTATACGAAGAAAAGCCGAATCGGTGTGGTACATGCGGCCGACGCTTTCAATCAGATGATCAAGGAAAGGAGAAAAAGGCACGACACTTGGACTGGCATTTCAAAACTAATCAGCGCATGACTGAGGCAGCCAAGCGTGGACAGAGTCGCAGCTGGTATCTAGATGAACGGGTATGGCTTTTCTACTCTTTTCTCTTCTTCTCTCTTCCTCCGTTTTCTCTTGGTTGGGAAACCTCTTCGCTCAAGCTAACACAATAAACACAGGAATGGATAAAATCCCGAGAATACGACGACGATATCGGCGGTCAAACAGGTGAAGGTTCGACTTCCGCCAACGGATCGGCGACAGATGCTGCTGCGGCTGGAGCAAAGAAATCATCGCAGAAGCCATGGATCCACGCACCCAACGACGCAGCGCTACGCAATGCACCATGCCCAATCTGCCAGGAGAAATTCGAATCGACGTGGTCTGAAGAAGCGCAGGACTGGATCTGGCATGATGCCAGTAAAGTGGGGAGTCGTGTATATCATGCCAGCTGCTACTCCGAAGTTACGAGGGATGGCACAACGACGGGACGGGGCACGCCGGTTGGTAGAACCGGGACTCCAGACTCTGTCTTGGGGAAAAGGAAAGCTGAGGTATGATAACCACCGCCCCCCCCCCCCCCCCCCCGGCCTCCTCCCCCGCTTGATAATTTGGAAGGAATTGCATGTATGGATTTGTGCTAACCTATAATCTCTCTCTGCTTGTTTTTCCTTGCTTCTAGGAACCAGAAAATGTCACAACTAGCGTTAGAATAAAAACTGAACCTGCCTCATGACATTTTGAAATCTTCAAAACTTTTCCTTCTCTTTTTAACCCCCTTCCCCCCCCTCATCTCCCTTTATTTTCGACAACTCCTGTATGCCCTCCCCAAGCTCCTCCCCTCCTCGTCTCTCAACATCTGTCTTCATAACTTCTCACACCGTCCATAAGATCGGCCTTAAATACCCAATCTCCCCCTCCCTCCACTTTCTACTTCAGCGTAATGTAGTAGCTACTGACCGCATACAAAATCTGTCCGCTGCTTCCGTTTAGACCGTGTTTTATCTACTATTATTTTTTTGTCACTTGTTACCATAGGATGGCGTGGCAATTGCATAGTGTCGTTGCATGGCATGTCCCATTGGGGTCATGTCCTGATCTGTTTTATAGACTCAAATCTAGTTACTTTGCAAATTCAAAAAAGAAAATTAGTTTTTGGCCCTTTATTAGTTTGTGCATGCCGCGCAATTTTATTGCAGTCCTTCCCATAAAATACTAGAAATATGGCCAGTTAGTAAATCTGCCACTAAAGTCCAAATTGAAATACTTCAAAAGAAAGCCTCAATATCAGTAACCTACTGTACTAAACTTAGCATCTTTAAGCTTAACATCTCTCAGATTTTCCCTTCGTGCTGCCAACCAAACCCCCTCCCTGATTCCGCCAGTTGGTCTTCTCGGTATGCCGAAACTAACTTAGCCGCAATACCGGAAAATCCTAGATTGCGGCCCGATGTTCCATCCTCCTTGGTCCCAGTTCCAGTGGCTTGGAAGAAGATAGGCCCAGTTACATCGCTTTTTGTGGGGGAGGGGAAGGCCTGAAGCAATGCAAGGACAAGTGGTAACCCTGGAGAAAAAAAGTAACCCCGCTCATTTTATATATAATAAATCAAGGCCCCGCATTTAGTCTTTCCATATTGCAATATCAGTCTCCCTTTCGGTTTTACCATCATCGGCTTACGATCCCTGGCCTTTTTCTATCCGCTCTTGAATTAATATCCCCATTGGAGGTATTCTTGATTGATTGATTGATAAACTATATAGAGCAATGGCAGAACCATATAATATTCGGTGGGGGTTTATGGGTACGTTGAAGCTGTTTACACTCCATCCCCCCTCTGCTTTATGCCCAGAGCTTCTACTAACAATTTAATCGCACGGTCTAGCTACGGGAGGGATTGCCAAATGTAAGAAAGAAATCCCGTCAAACAAAGACCAGAACAACCAGAATATCTAACATGGAGCCTCCCCCACCCCCCCAGCGTTCGCAAGGGACATGCTCATCGACCCCTCCCTCCGCAACGCCGCCGACATCTCCCACACAATCGCCGCCGTCGCCTCGTCCAGCTCCCGCGAGCGCGCCCAGGTATTCATCACAGACCTCTCCATCCCCCAGCCCTGCACGGCCCATGGCTCCTACGAGGCTCTCGTCAACGACCCAAACGTCGACATCGTCTACATCGCCACGCCGCACTCGCACCATTTCCAAAACGCCATGCTGGCGCTGGGTGCGGGGAAGCATGTGCTGTGCGAGAAGGCGCTGACGGTCAATGCGGCGCAGGCGCGGATTCTGGTTGAGACGGCGCGCCGGCGCAAGCTGTTTTTGATGGAGGCGGTGTGGACGCGGTTTTTCCCGCTGTCGGTGCAGATTCGGGAGTTGGTGGTTAAGGGGGAGATTGGGGAGGTGGTGAGGGTTGTGGCTGATACGAGTTGCGGGAGCACGGATCCGGAGGGGGAGTGGGGGACGACGCATCGGATGGTGAATATGGATTTGGCTGGGGGAGTGCTGTTGGATGGTAAGTGTTTTTTTTGATATTTTCATTTTTGTATTAAGTGTCAAACACCCCTTTTACACAAGGGAACCACTGTGTACTCCACGCTTAAACTAAAACCACTGTGCTATATAGTGGGCGTCTACTCCCTAACATGGGCCTTCCAAATCCTCTACCATACCCGGCCCCTTGCCGAACGCAAACCACCCAGCACCATCAGCTCCCAAATGATCCACTACCCGGCAACAGGCGCTGACGAGTCCACCACCGTCCTACTCGAATTTCCCCAATCGACGCCCGCAGGCACGCACAAAGCGCAGGCCGTCGCCATGACGAACTTCCGCCTCATCTCCGACCCGGACGGGAAATGGTCCGCGGGCCCCACCGTGCGCATCCAGGGCACACGCGGCGAGATCCAGGTCTTTGGCTACCCGTTCCATCCGGATAGCTTCAAGGTTATTCCGCTTGGGGAAGGGCGGGCGATTCGAGAGGTTGTGGGTGAGTTTCCTGGGCAGGGGAAGGGGATGTATTGGGAGGCTGATGAGGCGGCGAGGTGTGTGCGGGATGGGAAATTGGAGAGCGAGACGATGTCGTGGGAGGAGAGTCTGGTGATTATGGATGTTATGGATGAGGTGAGGAAGCAGGGGGGGTTGAGGTATCCGGATGAGATTGAGTCGACGGAGTATCCGGTTGCGCTTGCGGGGAAGAAGGGGGTTGCTTAGGCTTTCTTGTAAAAGCAAATAATTTTATATATATAGGTATTGACAGGTCGGAGATTTCTTTTCTGGTGGGTGTAAAATTACTGGCTTGGAAGAAGTATATCTTCTCTGAGAGACGAGACGAAGCCCTGCTAGACACCCAAACACGCAGGTACATTGTTTGAATATACATCTTCTCTTTCAGCTGCGGAAATCTATAAATGATATGAATGAAACTGACTACTAACGCCGCACCATCAAAGCACCCCTCACCTCCCCAAGTGAAAGCTGTCAGCTTCCACACAGTAATAGAGAGCGAAGAAAAGGGAAAAGAGCAGAAGAGTCAAGGTTTGGGGAGGGGGGGCAAATCTTCATCATTCTCTATCGATATCTTTTTTTGGTAAAATTCATTATTGAGACAAAGGTCAATAGCAGTAAAAGAAGAGAAAAGAAACCACTTTCAAATTACAAATCTGACGCCTCATAAACCCGTACAGATCAACCAACCCCACAGGTGTTTATTCTTAGCTGACTTCCCTTCGTCATGATGGTGGGTTGGGGCGGTACATTCCTTCTCTCATTGACAACAATTTTCCACATTCCCTTTGGGCCTCAGTAGCAAGCATTATTGAGATAGGAAGGAAATGAAAGAAAAGAAAAGTAAAGAAAAAGAAAAAAACGTCTGTAAACATAATAACAAGCTTTCCCCCTTTCCCTTGTTCATTTTCAGCAAAAAAAAAAAAAAAAAAAGACATACACACACACAAAGTTCCTGTTCCGAAGTAAAAACGTACGGCATTCCACCCTCCTTCAACGCCGGGCCTGGCTATCCCCCTCTCCTTTCATTAATGACGACGATGAATGTGAAGCCTACCGACAGAACGATTGGCGAGGAACCACGGACCGAAATGGCCAGGTAAGCTGTGTAATTCAACGAGCCGTACCCGGGGCGACGGTCTCAGCGACATCCTCTGCGTCGGTGGTGGACGAAGCAGAGGTAGCAGTGGAGAGCGCAGCATCGGCGGTGGCGATGGCTGCGATGGCGGTATCCTCCTTGGTGGTTTCGACGACGTGAGCCGCCTCAGGAGTCTAAGACTATGGCGTCAACATACACAACCACCTTCGCAACGCGGAAAAGTTATGATCAATTGGGTTGTTCCAAAAAATGAAGACGAAAAGAAAAAGAGAAAGAGAAATCAAAAGGCTTAATTCTACACGCTGGAGTGTGCAGATGTTCTTTTGGGCATGGTATGGCATGGCATGGGGTTTGGACAGACAACAAGACTAGATGGAAACGGGGGGACAGGATCAACTTACGATACGACCGGCCTGCTCGTCAACGGCCACAGCAGAGGCAGTGGTTTGGCCAGCCGCACCAAGGTCAGCCAGGTTCATGGTGCGTGGCATGCTGCGGACTTCCGGGTAGATATCGACGGCACGACCGTCATGGCGGGTGATAGCTGTATGGGCATAAAAGGGGGGAGGGAGAAGGATATTTCTTAGCAACGTTCCCGTACGAAATCCAACAAAAAAGACGAATGGCAAATCTCCTGAGTGGGAAATAAGAATATCACACAACATAACAGGGGTGTTTTGTTTCTCAAAAATGGTTAATTTTTGTGCATGTTTTTTGGAGAAATTGAAGGTTATCCCGCCCCCTTTCCCCCCCTTTCTTTCTCTGGCATATTTGCCCCAATTCCAAACTGAAAGAGAATGAGAGAATGAAAGGATGGGAATAAATAAAACAATACAAACTTACGACGCAAGTTATGCATGTCCAGATTCAAAGTGGTCTGCGGGCTACAAGTCGACAGCAAACAGTTAGCTGTCTGCTCACCCTGGATGCACAAGCAGCCACAAACCGCCAAATGACACGCACAAGGACTGCTATTAAATTTCAAATAAACAGGCATAACAAAACTGGTGGGCTCCTTTATACATCGCACAAACAAGAGGGATGGATGGTGGGGGAGATTCTTCTATCTCATATCGACGCCGTGCGAAACGAGGACTTGGCTTACAACTGAGGAGACCCGATTTCCAGCCCACGGACGGTAACAGACTCGTCATCATCGTCCTCGTAGCTGCGGCTACAGGAGGAGCAACAGTTGCCCATTGCTGAAGGTGTTGAATTGAAAGGCTTGGTAGAATGGATGCGGTTTGTATAGAGAAGGAGAAGGCGTGATTAATGAGGACTTGATCTGAACAAGACGAGCCTGTGACGAATGGCAAGCAGTGATGAGATGAGAAGTATCATGACAGGATGTGATGACAAGAAAAGAAGAGAAGAGAAAAAGAAAAGAAGAAGAAGAGAAGAAGAGATAGAGAACTGAAGAAAGAAAGACAATAACACACAGCACAGCACAACACAACCACTCTCATTCACTGCTCATGCAATCACGCCATTTCAGAGAGTTGAGGAGAGTCCAGTTATCCCCAGTTGTCACCTAGCAACTACAGCAGCATCATGAATAGAAAAGGGGCTGGTATGTGGCGAATAGAGGGCCTCCTTTTTCGGGGAAGCAGAAATGAATAGTAGAATCCTGCATATACTTCTGCCTGTTTTGCCCCTGAAAACGAAGAAAATGGGTGAGGAGGCGGGGTATACTGGAAAGAAGAGAATCCATAATAATCCTTCTATATCCATCAAGCAGGAGAAAGGAAATAGAAACGAAAATAAGAACAAACAGCAACGTTTGCTCGGATAGACAGAAAGACAAAGAGTAAAATGGAGACAAATAGTGATTCCATATATAGTCATCGGCAGGTAGTTAGATCGTTTGGCTGCTGGAACAGGAGCAGAAAAAGGGTATTCTTTCTTCTACACCATCTCCTGAGCTTTTTCTTTTCTTTTTACCTATCTCGTTCATGCTCGAGAGAGGTTCAATGCGAAGTTCCCCTGATTGGATGGGTGCTTTCTTACCTCCCTGTTATCACCGGTGAAAGAGAGAGGGAGAGAGAAAGAGAAAGAGAAAGAGAAAAGTGGTAGACAAGAAGATAGTAAAAGAAAAATACTAGCAGTTTCGCACATGCAATCATAGACACATAGATGATAAATTGTTCCAATAGGGGGTTTGGTTAGGCTTGATAGGTGGGCTGGTATCCATTTTCTGACCACAGAGTAAGAATATATATAAAAAGGAAAGAGGAATTGGGCGAAACGAGACGCCATACACACATGCTCACACGCTCACACACATGCACACACACACAGATATATATGTATAGAGAGAGAGAGTGTGAGAGAAACGTAGGGAGGAGGGAGGAGGAGGAGGCCTACACGAACAAAGTAATATAAAGGGATAATAAACCAGTAATCAGCCTAGTCATATTTATTTCGACAAGCTGATCTTGCCAAGTATCCCGCTCGAAGACGCAGCCTTGTCCGCCTCGAAAACCTTCAGCAGGCTCTTCCACACCTGCCCCGGCTCCTGGCTGGCGTCAATCCCCTTCCAGATGCCAGTCGTCTTGTAGTATCCCACCACAGGCGCCGTCTGCGAATGGTACGTCTTCAGCCTCTTCTGCAGCGCATCGGCGTTATCGTCTGACCGCTGCACCAGCGGCTCGCCCGTGATATCGTCCTTCATGGTCTCCTTGGGCGGGTTGAAGATCTTGTGGTACGAGCGTCCTGAGGCCGGGTGCACCAGGCGCCCCGTTATCCGCGCGACGAGGAGGGCGTCGTCGATCTGGAGCTCGACGGCGTGTTGGAGTTTCTGGCCGCGGGAATCGAGCATGCTGTCTAATCTTTCAGCCTGCGCGACTGTGCGGGGGAATCCGTCCAGGATAAAGCTGGTGGTTTATAAAGCAAATACAAAATTGCATTTTTCTCGCGTTAGTAAAAGTTCATAAGATGGTGATGGTCAAAGGACGAGGCAGGATGACTCCGTCAAAGTGAGAGTCTAAAAATCAAAAACCAAAAAGAAAAATAGCAAGGGGGGATTTCTTATTCCTTACCCATTCTGGCACTCCCTGTTATTCTCCAATTCGTGCTTGATCATGTTAACCATAATCTCATCGCTAACCAATCCACCTTGGTCCATGATCTTTTTCGCCTCCTTGCCCAGATCGGTCTTGCGAGCGACTTGTGACCGCAGCATGTCTCCGGTGGCCTATAACAAGAAAAAAAAGTAAAAAAAGTCAGCCGGGGATATGCCTTGTATACTTTATTGTACTCAGGACAATGTACTCACCAGGTGACAGGCGCAGAACTTTTCCTTGATTTTCGGCGCTTGCGTTCCCTTGCCTGTTAACGGAAGACGGATGATGTTCAGCCATTGAATTTGCATAGTACGTATTTCATTTTATACTTTTAATTTATGAGAACATATATATATGTCCATATGTAAGATGGAGAGAAGGGAGAGAAGACGGAGGAGAAAAACGCACCAGCGCCTGGAGGGCCTATTAAGATCATCCGCACAGATTCCGCGACGGACTTTGGTTGCGAAGAGCTGCCTCCGTGCAGCAGCCGCTCTTCCAATTGGGCCACGCGCGACTCCAGCTGGCCGATGATGTTCTTAAGGCCATCTACCGTGTCATCCTTGATGGGAGCCATTGTGTGGAATGAAGTGTCGAGGAGATGGGGGGGG
>PDNC01000217.1:0-21034 GCA_002572885.1 Blastomyces parvus
TAACATTTATGATAAGATTTATAATACCCAGGACTTGCCCATCCGGCATTTGATTTTTCGTTTCGTGGCAGAACCTATATGTAATATATATATATATATATATATATACGTTAGATAGCCAACAAGTTTAAATCACAAGTTTAAATCACAAGTTTAAATCACAATAAACATGTGTTAATATATCCATTTCCAACTTCCCGAGCCACGCTCTCCCGTAGTACCGTATTCTGTCAACCCCTGCCCATCTCCCCCCCAATCCCCCCAACTCACTCCACCCACAACCCATTCTTCTTATGATACCCCTCCAAACTCTCCCCGCCAAACTGCTCAAACACGCTCTTCTTCCCCTCCGGCCAGCGCACCCACTTCGGCTTCGAGTCTGCCAGTATACACACCATCTCCTCCGGCACGGGCAGGTCGGTATCAATCGCGGCTGCGAACGGATGGATCAGCTCCGGCCACTCCTTGTCCCAGACCCATAGCATGGTGCTGCAGTTTGAGCAGAAGCTGCGCTCGGAGGAGCAGAGTTCTTCGCGCGGGGTGCCGCGGTCTTTTATGGCGGTGTATTTTCTGGGAGGGTGGTGGGGTTTGTTAGCTGGGTTTATGGTGGGTTTGTAGAATCATGCGTACTGGGATATATTGTGGGATAGATCAAGACCTCTGTAGGTGTAGACGGACAGGGGGGTGAAGAGCAAAAGGAGTCGTGAGGTAAAACACCTACTTAATCAGCTCCTTTCCCTGGAGTACTTTGAGCGAGTCGGCAATGCCGCCCAGGTTCACGCTGCCGCTGTACCCACCCACCTTGCGACAGATGCTGCAGGCGCATAGCTGATAGGGGACGGGCGTCTGCGAGTTGAGGGTGAATTGTACGCCGCCGCATTGGCAGCTTCCGTCGAGTTTCCTACGTTATTTGGTTATTTGGCGAGTAACTAATTAGCTAAACTTCTTCTCTTTGTTGGAGGAACTGGGGTTTGCGAATCTGGAATGGGTGCCAGAATCGAATAATAACAGTGAAATGGTATGGTATAACCGTTAAAAGAAACAAACCATCGTACTTACATCGGCATTTTCGATCGACGGCTACTATGGAACCCTACAATACTTGTCTTGTGAATAGAGTGTGTAGATGCGGGCGTGAGTCTTTGAAATATAAATTTAACCCCGTGGCCAGAAAACAACACCTGGATGCAATGCGCCGGGTCAGGATCATTTCCTATGCTGCTGAATAATGACCACCGGTATTTCGGGTCATGAAATTCTCGTATTCCTGATCCTCCATTTTGAATATATATACCCTTTTCGGAAGCATATGATGCTACTCTGACGTCGTGCAGAGGGGTAGGTCCATTGGGGCCATTGAGCGGCACGGCTTACCCTTGCGTTGCTGAAAGTTCTACGAGAGAGATGGAGCATGTATACACGCAATTTCAGAGTGATTTTTATTAAAAGAGAAATGGTATTATATCCAACTTGCAAAATCCCGACCGTTGAAGGTTTTAGGCTGGAGGTCATACAAATTTTAAGGTTGCACACGTGGTCGGGAATATAAGCTCTTTGGGGCTCAAAAGCTTCCAATTGTCAGCCGCTGGTCGTCTAGTTGGTTTATGGCACTGGACTGTAATATCACTTAACTGCTATCCAGGTGTCGTCGGTTCGACTCCGACCCAGCGGAGGATTCTTTTTTTGCTTTTTATTTTCTAACTTCCCTTTCTCCGTTCTCCTTTCCCTCCCTTTCCGTGGTACAGGTGTTTCACATTTTAGGTCTTGTTTTCCTTCTGCATAAATTCTCTCAGTTGCCCTGTTCCTCGTTTTTTCTCAAGTTTTTCTCAATGGGTAAACCGTCTCCGATGTATTGGTTGAAGGATATGGCATCGCGCACGCTCTTTAAGACACAAACACAAAGGGATACAACGGTCATATCTGTCCTCGCAGGGCAGTTCTTATGAATGGTATAAATTTAATATCCAAAGTGCTTCCACATATTGATCGGGAGACGAGGCCCGTATGGAAGCCGTATACTCCATTCATACTATGCCGTCTTATATATTACTCAATGATAGGAAAGAACTTTTGGAGAGAGTTGACCTGAGGCAAAAAACCAATGATAATGCCAAACACAACCGAAAAGATTTAAAAAGTAAAAAAAATATTAACTCCGCTGGGTCGGAGTCGAACCGACGACACCTGGATAGCAGTTAAATGATATTACAGTCCAGTGCCATAAACCAACTAGACGACCAGCGGAATTTTATTGGTCAGCAACGCCCGAGAAAGATTTTCTTCCGTCTCTTGAACACGTCGCTCTGTTTGCACTGTTTGCACAGATAAGTTTATCTCGGCAAGATTTCTTGCAATGAATCTGTACTGTAGTTCAACAACAATTAGCTGGTTATATATCTTTCTATCCTCTATCCATTTCCTTTATTTCCATACCGGCATATACCGTGTACGCAAATAGAAAAGTACCATTCCATATATCTTTCGTGAACATGAGTTTTGGCGGCCCAGGCGGTCGCGGCCCCAATATCAAACCCACGCCGTATGTCGCCCTGGCTTTCAACTTCCTAGCACCGTAATATCCGCGCCTGGAAATGGATATATACATGAAGCTTGATTTACGTTCTAACACCCACGTATGATATGATGAATATGGCTAATACCTGTTGTTACCGCTGATTTAGGCCTGAACGTGGAAGTTTTCCGCTCGATCATGATGGTACGTCTTTGGTGCCCGCTTTTGGATTTTTTTAGACAACTACTCCCGATATATCCGCATGCACCATTACTGATATGCCTGTTACTGACGCAATGCATATCTAACTGACAGGAGAATGCAAATACATAATCTCATCATACCTTCAATGTCTAAAGAAAGAAAGGGGTGTCAATGATGAGCTCTGTCGCAAACTGGCCAAATCCTACCTGTCCTGCCGGATGGATAAGTATGTTTTCCCCCCCCCCCCCCCCCCCCCATCTTTGCTGCCCCTCTTTCTGGTGAGCAGGGTGTTTATGTATTTCACCATATGCAAGACTGACACATCGCCTTAGCAATCTGATGGCGCCGGACAATTTTGAGAACTTGGGCCTTGTCTTTGATGAAGACAAGCAGAAAAATGTGGCGGAAACTGCTAGTGTCACCGCATCCTCGGCCAGCAAGGTTCCCGAAAGCAAGAAATCGTGACATGATTTTACATTGTGCTATATGTTAGAGACGGAAGCGGTTATATCCCCAATTGCATCCGCGTTGTATTTTGTATATAAGACATCAGTTGGCGTTGTTGGCATTGCATTTGGTTTTTTGGGAGCTTACGGCTTGCTATGTCCGAGGGAATTTAGATCGGGATAGATAAAGGAATACTCCGCTTTTGTATGATATATCATGTAATCATTGCCCTAGACATGCTCGAGGTCATATTTCTACAACATGCCGATTTGCGCTCATCCGAATCTGCCTTCATAGCTGCATTATATGCCACTTGCCTTCGTTCCCCGGGATAGGCAGAGCTTGCCGGGAGTCAGCCATAGGTCTCGCTAGTCGAGACAGCTAACCTGCCCCTGGCTCCAGCTTAATAGGCTCGGGCAGTTTCTTGGAGTACTAACATCGTTGTGAGAGCTAGCTTCGAGGTCATCATCACCAAGCCTGGCAAAGTCTGACCGATGTTATGTATGTCGAACAAAATCATATGTTAGATATGGGAGTATCCCTATGATAGCGTCTCATTAATGTAAACGTGTCGAATTAGTCAAAACTAAGTGCCTTCATGTATGTAGCTAGCCGCAATCACTGTTTGGGCTTTTGATCGCAAAAACTCGCCGTGAGAATTTCGTGCAACAGGGGTTTTTTAACCTTCATTAACATAATAAGGCATATGATAGGAACCAATTGAGTCAGATACCCTTAATAGCATCAAAGAAATTCTTCACCATCTCGTTACCCACTGAGGATTTCACTTTCACTCTTGTGGTCTCCAGGATGTGAACTTTCCTTGAGATGTTCAGAGTGGCTTATGTAATCCAGGCTTGGACGAGCTCCAACAGACGTCATTCGCGCTATAACAATGTCCTCCAACAGCATAGGACGGAGCATAGAGTGGGATTTTGTCTCAACAATTGTCTGCATTTTGCTGGGGTTTTCGAAGAGAGGCAAATTTTTTTTGCATATATGGCGGCATGGGGTTTTGATCCAATTCAACCCTCCGTTTATTGAGCTACTTTATAGCTCGCTGCTTGCCGCAACCACCATCCCGCGGCAGACACATCAAACCAACCGTGACTGTTTCTAACCGGATAATGTAGGCACAAATGTCTTCAATCGTACGACCTCCAGATCCATGTCTGGTTGCCATAATCCTCATAATCCAATCTCGCGCTGGTCCGCGCTTTGTCTACCATTACCCACCCAACCCATCCACTATCATAAGCAGCAAATCCCGTCGCAATTCGCGCCGGAAAAGCGGCGCCAAAAGTTCTGAATCTAGCCCATCCAGCGATGAGGATTGGTCAAGCTCTGATGAGGAGGACGAACGCGGTCATTCTTCATCTGGCGTCAGTTCCCTGAGCCGAGGAGTCAGCGAGCACAGTGGAAGGAGTGGGCTGAGTGAAAAATTGAATGATAAAAATACCCATGCACCATCTGCGAGAGGGCATAGTGCCTCCCCTTCGGTACAGTTCAAGCGAAGAAGTGGAACCCCCGATTCTAAGCAGGATAATCAGCCGGATGCGGGAAGAGGGGAGGCTCTAGGGCACTTCTACCAGCCGCCCTGGGAATCTTTACTGGGTCTGCCGACCAATGTGTGGGAGAAATTACTAAGCCCGTCACCATCATGGCATAAACGGCGATTTGAAGTGGGCCTTAATGACCTTGTATTTGTGGGATGGCCTGTGTTTGTGAGAGAGGATGGGACCTGGAGGAAACAGAAGAAGAAGAAGAAAGCTAGAAAGCAGCGACCGTCCGGGGAGCGCCAGGAACTAGGGGATGACGATAAAGAGAAGGGCGATCAGAAAAACGATATATTTTCAAAACAAGCGTCGGGAACAGAAGGCGACAATGATCCTGCCGCGGAAAATCAAAACATCGTGGAAGGTGGCGTACCCCCTGGGTCGCCAGAAACTGATAAGGATTCGATGACGATGTTCAATGTAGTTTTTGTATTGAACCCGCCTTTGCTAGAATATGGTTTGCGAGTGCGAGAGAAGTATGAGAACGTGATCAAGAAGTTTGGCAAGGGTTTAAAGTCGGAACAGGCAAGGGTGGACTATGTTTGGAAAGAGGCTCAAACGATTGTCAATATCAAGGAGAAAGCGAAAGAAAGCAGTATGTATCCGATATGCATTTAAAATCCTACACCTTGAAATATTTTCGAGATTGTCATGCTTACGCTCAAACACAGAATTGTCGCTCTCCAGACTTTATTCGGAACTGCACTCGAAGTCTTCCCTTGCTCGAGCAATGGCTACAGTCTATACAAGCATTTCTAACTCTAGAATCGCATCGGTTACACTGACACCTGAGGCAACGATGTCTCTTCAAGCTCCTCCCTTAACTTCTACCTCTTATCTTCCAAGTGCCACGGAGAAGGCTTACCCAGGTTTATGGCTGACCACAGCTGATAGTCTCTCCGCTACCGATGATGCTACAGGCATGGACACCAGCGAACCCAATCAGGTTCTAGCCAAACATTTTGCCTTGCTTCTCCTAACTGACGAAGCGACGATTGTAAAAGATATTGAAGGGTCGATAGGACCCCTAGGCGCACGATTGGCACACTATATTCGTGTCTCCAAACCCACAAAATCATTTGCTCAAATATCTGCTCTCTCTGGAATCCCTTTGAGTGATATCCAAGTGCTTGCCAGCCACCTTGTCTACTGGCGGAGAGCCCGAGCCGTGCCTCCACTGAGCCAACGGGATACCTATATCGTTTCCCCCAACGCCGACATGAGCAAGCTTGCGCAGGCAACTGAAGTTTACGAAGCTGCATTCCCAACGCTACCCAGTCTTCCGAAGATGCTCCACGCTTTGAGCGATACCCCTAAACCATATTCTAGATTGATACCCAGCAAAGACCACAAGGAGATATATTACGCGATTCTGGCATGGCTGCTGAGAGGAGGTTGGGTTACTCAACTTCGAACGTTTGGATGGGTCAGAGTAGACCCGGAGATCAAAAGAGCGGTGGATGAGGCACTAGAGAGGGAGAAAGAAGTGAAAGAACGTGAAGAGAGAGAGCGTGAAGCAACTTCCACCAAAGCAGACTCTGAAAATAAGGAACACGATAGTAAGCACGTCGACGACGACCATGACGACAACGACGACGATGCCAAATCTTCATCTTCCTCGTCTCTTGAGAGCGATGCCAGCGGCGAAGCAACCCCTGTCCCAACCAGGTTTTCCAACCAGCGATATAACCACGATAAAGATACTGAAACTCAAAGGCAAAAAGGGCGACCGTCCATTTCGTCTCTTATATTGCGACCGCACCGCGCTTCATCGCTAGAGTCTCATTGGCTGGACGAAATTCTCTCACGTTTCCCCGAACCCTCCTCCCAGCTTGCCAACATGGAGAGCTACAACACCCCTTCCCCAGAGGAGAGCATTGATGCAGATTCTTCGCTTCAAAAATATTGGCCGCTTTTCACTAAATACTTCAACGGTACAGACGCGCTGGAGAAAATCCCAGTACGCGAAGGCTTGAATCGGAAGCTTGTCTGGCGCTTGCTCCATAGAATGGATCGTAGCATGCCGCAGCTCGAGAGCGGAGAGAATGGCCCTTCGAAGGAAAAAGTGTTGGTTACCGTGCGGCATTGGTGATATAATAACATTGTAAAAGAAAGGAAGAAACATATCCTATTTGGCAATGGTCCATTATCTCCTTCTACTTAATTTATGTCTAGCGAGTTTCCCTTTGCCTAATTAATAATCTAATCCTATTTTGGTATGAAGCTTTCAACAATCTGGCTATTTGCTGATAGTTACTGTTAATGTGATTTGAGTAGACATCTGGCGTTGTTAAGAAGTATGTTAAGTTACCTAGTAGAGTAAAATATGAATGAATGTGGATAAAACTTCGATTAATGTCTTAGGATCGTAGCCAAAGAAGGAAATAAGGGGAGCTGAAAGGCAACAAGGCTGATTGTGAAGGAGTGACATTATCAAATATCAAAAAGTAGGTCAGCGTTAAAATAATACATGACAGATTTAAAAGGCGAGAGAGAGCTCTGTGGGATGGGGATGTGAAATACACTCCTGCCCGCCATTTCAATGTTGCCACAGGTTCTGTAAACAGCTTGATGTCTCAATTGAATATTAGAAGCACAAGTGATGAGAAAAGGAGATGAACCTGAGGATTGGCTGCTGAGCGGTAAGGGGTGATTGGACAGATGCTTGATTGAAGCCAGAGATAAATATCAGAACAAGTTGAAGAATTGGAGATACATAAAAGCATATATATTCACGAGAAGAAATAAGAGCCAAACATAGACAAGGGAAGCGTGACCCAAGGTAAAGAGAGAATAATACTGTCAAACTTCGTGTTTATTAACAGTGCCAATTTCCAAGGGGGCATCTGGGTGAACTGGCCCTGGTCATTTATGCATCGGCAGCAAATTTCAAAGCCCACGTTCGCGCAGAGCCCTTTGAAGAGTTTTTTTAAATGTAAAGACATGCTCTGGCGACATCATTGTATAGTGCGCACCGTCCACATGATGCATTCGGGGGGGCTCCCGCGAGAAATCAGCCCATTTGCTTAATTCATTCCCGATCCAATCGGTTCGGTTTGCTGCAACTTGGTTCAGGGGTATAGCGTGAAATACGTCAATGCTTGCCACAGACCCGGAAGGTTCGTACTCTAATGTGGCTTCCTGCATCTTGTGCGCAAGCGTAATCCAGGTTTTCAGTTTATTTTTAGTTAGAGAGTATTCCGCTAGACGATCCTGGGGAGCACAGGACATGATGTGATCGAGGGCATCATCGTTAGAGAGCTCATGTAATTTAGGAGATATTTTGTGGGCATACTCCTCTGATATCAGATCTAAAAAGTACGAGAGGTTGATGCCAACTTCCACCCGTTCCAGCTGGCGCATGCGATCTTTGATATGGGGTAGTAGATTGAAAGAGCCTAAGAACCTGACCTCATCGCCATCCGCTTCGAGGAGTTTTGCAACTTCAAAGGCAATCATGGCTCAAAAAGAATATCCTGCAATTGCGTATGGTCCACGAGGCTGAGTAATTTTGATGTGTTGAAAGTACGTTGTAAATATTTCGGGGAGGTCTTTGAAAAACTCTTCCCCTTCTTCAAATCCTCGAGCGCGGAGTGCGTATAGCGGGCGGTCGTTGATATAGTTGGCGCGACCAGAACATCACAAGGGACCAAAACGCATACAACATCGGAAAGACCGTTTGTGCAAAACAAAATTATCAACAAGACTGGCTCGGCTGGTTCTCATGCTGGCCATTTTCTCACAGGAAAACGATTTGGGAGGAATTGATTAAGGGCAACGCCGAGACATTTTTCGAGAGGTTGTATAGCGATAGCCATGGTGGCAACATGGGCCAAGGTCTAGACGCCATTTTTAGAACCATATTGATCTATGGATAGATACGGATGGCTGGTACTGACCCCTGATGGTGAAGTAGTGTTGTCATGACATGGGCGCGGAAACCTGGCAAAGAAACGGATGAGCCGCAAGCTAAATCACGTGTGGGTATCTAACAGTAGGTACTTCGAAAGGGGGATAGATGGGGAAGATATAAGAACATAAAGGTTTTCAAGATGTATTCTTTTGAACCCATCATAAACATGGAGAAGTAACGAAGTCATTGAAAGTTGTGCAGTATGCTGAAATGTATGTTCATTCCCAGAGACGCAACACTAAATGACACTGTTGTTCCCCCCAGGCGGGGTTGTGCCTTTTGCTCTGTTTATGTATAGTGTACTTGGTATAGCAAATCAGGCGGAGGTCGACTTCCCCAGATTATCAGAAGTCACCGTGGATTCAGTAAGAGGAACTGTTGTGGCATATTTGGATTTGGGACGTTCGGATTATGCGGTCTTATTTTCTGATCAACGAAGTAACAATCTCGTTAGCATCGTTCCTCATCCAGGCGAATTTCTAATCAACCAAAGAGGCTTGAGGTTCAGTTCTTGCATCCTAGTGATTGAATGGGCCGCTCCATGGAGAAAGCAAAATGTGGCCATATCTTGACCATTTGATTTGGGTAACTCAGAATAGTTGGGGATACGGGCTGTCCCATAAATAGCTTGCGCCCGTGGAGAAATCCTGCCATCCACATTCTGGAATTGACCACAGCTTGTGGTATTCCTGCAGCCTGCGGAGCCTTGCATGAAGCTGTTTCTCCCCACGTGTAGAGTATGTTGATTTGGTCCGATCCATGGAAATGCGCGAGACAGTAAGGGTAAGGGTATATTGATTTGCTCGTTCATTTGCCGAGAAATTTAATTTAATGAGTGATTCGAATAAATCATTGGGTATGGAACTGGAGGACACAGAGTGCTCAGCCTGGCAAGGCGAAGTTGATAGCGCAGTTATACGACAAGCTAAACGAAGAAACGAGAAGAGAAACACGAAAGGATATTTTAGGTCCGCCGGTGGCCAGGACTAATCCCGATCTAAGGGATAGGAATGATGAAAACAAACCAACAGCAGTATAACCAGTGATTGGGAAGAGATTTTGACTGACATTGGCAGTCAGAGGAACGAGAGATGATAAGGAGCTGACAGAAATGTGCCCCATTTCGGGATAGGCACCCAGCCAATTAAACAGCTGCGTCATTTCGACATATCGTTCAGCCGTTCATGCCTCGTTGCTCTCAACTCCCTTTGATAGTGACGTGCTTGTGAAGTTGCTGGAAAGCACGACTGCTGATGTTGTAGGATTTATCATATTGAATTCAGCATACCATATTTCCCGATGGCGCCCATGAGAACTAGTGACTCGGCCATGAGCCCCTGTATGTCGCTCTCTGATGAGGAACAGAAAGCCGGGGACGGACTGGGTTCTAGGAAAAAGTGACCCACGGAGACTCCAACTTCTGCACACACAATATCCCGGTCATAAGCACCTGGCCCGGCTTCCATTTTGGACTTCGCCGCAGTTGTGACCAATTCCCAAAAGAATTGCACAGAATGAAGTTGACTGTATCACCCATTGGAACGTAACCCAGACCTGCCCTAGGTGGGTACGGCATGTACGGCTACTTGTAGTTCCGACCAGCCGTTGGAAGCAATGTACTGTAACAAGTTCGTGCAAGTCGATTCAGCTGCCAATCGTCGTTTTTGTTGGTGAGCCAGTTCGAAATTCGTCTCGGGATTATTTTTAAAGTTCCGAGGCTCTTTGGGAGATTCCGATAATTTGTTTCTGGATGCTTTGTCAATGCTGACTCAGCGACCTGAATGGGTCTTGATCTAAACAACAGAGAGTTATGTTCGCGTTTGAATTGTTCGGACACTTGAATACCTGATAATAAGCTATCGGGTTTTTATCTTGTTATCTATCTTGCAGTTCTCTGATGGCGAGAATGCAAGACAGCCTGTTGATGCTATGAATCTGTCGGTCATCCATGTCAAAGCTTACTTCTCTTCAGCAGCCCATCCCCTGAGATTATCCCTGCTTGAACTCCCAAGAAGCAAAGCCTTGCCCACTTGCATTGGCCACAGGCGTGTGCTGAGATTTTACCATGTTGACATTTGACTCCTTTCTATCTTCTCAATGATGCCACTATTGAACACGACAAACCCACAGACCTAGTGTCAATTTTTGCAAGTTGAACAGTGGTTTGGCAGAGCTTGAAGTGCCTTCTGAATTCCTCTCGTTCTTACTTCAACACTACATTATTGCGTGAACGATTGACTGATAAAAGGCAAGGTTGCATCAGCCTTGGCCATTCATTTCAATTTTACTTTTGATATGTTCAGCTTGCTCAGGCAATAAAATAACTTTGTGATAAGCTGAATGGCAATTTGCTTACTTTTATGGCTATTTTTTGCATTATCCTTTGATTCTCAAGAATTTTCCAATGAAGTCACTCATTTGCTATCAGGGGTTCTCTTGAACCAGAGCTCTGGAAATTTTGGCTTTTGCATTCAAGCCCATGATATCCGGTTTGACTCTGCTAGCTGTTTATCTGGCCTAAAGGAGTTCACTTGCTGGCTAGGTCAATGATGGATGAATGCAATGTTCTCTAGCATATGCATTGAATTTTCTGGCCTTCAAACCTAGGCCCTACTTGATCCAGCTTTTTCAGTGAGTATTAGAGAGCACATATGCTCTCAAGTACAGGGGACTCTGAGATATTCTCAGCTTGCTTTCCGCAGTCTCTTCTCTGCCTGCTGGTATGCTTTACCCAAGCCAATACCGAAGCCTGTCGGAGGATATATCCATTTTGATCGTCCTGCAATCTATCCTACTGGAAACTTACCCATGGGTAAGCAGGGAACGGATCTGTCTGCCAAACACTCTTATGCTAATTCCTCAACCGCCGACTTTGGGGTAATTGTGTTCACCCAGAGATTACACTGCTCATGATGTCTTCCTTTCAGAAAGAGAAAACCGGACTTTGCTCAAAAACGCGCACACCCATTCCTCTCCAGGAGGGGTTTAGTCAACAGACTCAGCGACTGGCTAGGTAGCTTGCCGGTGAGGATTTATGAGTCAAACGCCCAAGAATCAGTGCCAAACCACGCCAAACCAAACCAACTTCGGAAATCGCCGGCCTTTCCAAGCTTCCTTCAACTGGCTTAGCTCCCTTTCCCCGCCCTAGCATGATGATTATCGGTACGTTGGAGGAGGGGCATCACCCTCCCAAGCCTTGCTCAGACTCCCACTATCTTAGATCCCGCCCGGCCCGTCGCCGTTCGGTTCGTGGGGAGACTCACATCATTATGAGTATGATT
Organism: Blastomyces parvus; assembly: GCA_002572885.1. Classification (NCBI taxonomy): domain Eukaryota; kingdom Fungi; phylum Ascomycota; class Eurotiomycetes; order Onygenales; family Ajellomycetaceae; genus Blastomyces; species Blastomyces parvus. Next base: position 11,914 of record PDNC01000217.1, read on the forward strand.
GGCACTGGTTGTTTTGTGTCGTGCGTCAAACGGCACCACCATCAGCCTGGGAAAGAAACCAATCCGGATTCTCCTTTTATCTTCCTGCTGATGCCTAATTTGCGGGGGGCGGGCCGGTTCCCTTCTACGTGGAAAAAAGAGAGAGAGAAAGAAAAAAAAGGCTGCCTGTGAATCGGTGATTGGGTAAGAGCGGCATTTATTTTCCTCCCAAATTTTACGTTTCTGAACTAATTTTTTTTTCAGCTAGATGAGGGGTAAGTTGAGCCTTTTTTACTTTCCCGATCTTTGGCTGTAAGTTGACTGACTGGTTGGGTCAAAAATGCTGACTTCTTGAACCCCGCGATTCCGTTTGCTGACAATGAAGATGATGATATAATTACCTTTACTCTGCGGGAGCTAATGAGAATGACAGTGTGCCTGAGGCCTTTAGGCCCGTACATGTACATGTGAGTGTTTATATCTTTTGGAGGTGGGAGGGGGAATAGAATACTCAGATTCAGATTCAGGCGGGGTAGCGAGACCAGGGTGTGAATGAAGCTTATGAGATTGCATTCGAAGTATTTGAAAGCATGTCTAGGCGGTTAGGATAAAGGGTAAAATGGTAAAAATAAAAATAAAAAATGAAGCAAAATATTACATAGTTCAATCACTGAAGAAATTCCGGAAATGAAATACAATGAAATGACTCAACTAAGCCCGCCCTAGCCCTACTACCCCCCGCTTCACCCACTCGCTGCCCGCTGACAACCCCGCTGACAACCTACATCCTACAACATCGAACATCGAACATCGAACGATCACAAGAACTATACCTAACGCCTAACGCCGCACTTGGATTCGTTGTTACCGTCCATTTCCCTCAATTCCCAATTTAGATCTGAAAGAGGGGCTAGAAATGGCCGCCCCCAGTTGGTAGGTACTGTACATACATACGAAACTGTGAGCTAAGAACTAAAAAAAACCATTTTTTACCCCGCGCTGCCTACTCTTTCTCTATGTATGTTTCTACATACAACCTAGGTACCATTGCAACCGCTACAACTATTAACTAACTTGAGTTCGCTTCTATCTCTCCATCCATCCCTGCATGGACGTATGCAGTAAACTCCACACGAATGAAATAGAGCTAGCGATGAAGAGTCTATCTTTCTACGCTGTGTTGCTCCTCCATCAACAAAGCAAGCAATTATCAATGTCAATACAGAAGGGGAAAAAATATAAAAGAAGAATTATTGAAAAGTCAAGCCTCTCCGTCATTGATCATTGATCATTGATTCTATCCTCAGCTCCTGGGGCTCAAAGCAGTGATTTACATTACATGTAGCTTATCTTGATGCATTTCCTCTCCTTTCCTTTCTTCTGATCGATCCCGACAGGTATATAAGGCTGGAAGCGTGGGCACATCCTGAGCTACATTGGTGGGTATGTTAATGGACGTGGAAGACCAAAGAAAGAGGGGAGTTTTCAAGCTGTAAAAAAAACAAGGCTGTGGCTGGATAGTTATTCATTCTCGTGTTCTTGTCTGGCCTGTTGTAGGCTAGGCTTGGATGTCTGAGGTTTTATTTTTATATTTTATATTTTTTCTTTTGCGTTGGATAGCGAGCGGGCTGGATTCTCACATGTGGTTTATGCACGCGTATTGGACGTGTGGGTGAGACAGCGGCTGTAAACCCTTTTTCTTTTCTTTTTTTTTTTTTTTTCATTTAGTTAAGGTATATACTCCTATTTTTAAAGGGAACCTTTTTGCTTCTGAATGATGATTTCCCCCTGTTTTTGCAATCCTGTAATCCCATGATGACGATTCGTGGGAATAGATTAGGGCTAAGTTAAGGCAAAGGAAAGGTATAATGAGGATGACATACTCCATACCTAGGTACATAGTTGACATCAAGACTTGGAATGTGGATGTTTTGTTTTGCATTCTTGCGCGGGCACAGTCATCATGGTCATCATGTTTAACTAGTTAGTTAGTTCAACAGGGCCCTGGCTCACCATTTCAAATGGTCCCTGGTTTTTTGATGCTGTAATTAACAAGATCCCTACTGCTGTACTGCTGTAGACAAGAGAGGGAATGCATCGGGGATTTTTCCCCCCTTCCCAACAACCCCCAACCGGCGGGATGGTTTCGGACAGGGAAGGGAGGGCTGAGGAGAAGGGTGAAGAGTTATGTGTTTTGTTTCAAAAGTTGAGGAAAGAAAATAAAATTCTTTTTTGAAACTGGAATATTTTTTGTTAAAGGGAATATTTAGGACGAGTGAGCCGCGGCCGCGGTGGGGAGATATTTAACTATGAGGTGGGTAGTTTTTGAAACCAGGGAAACTAAACTGTTGTTACATACATAGTTTTCATTGAAGAGGCGGGTATCATAAACTAGGCATACAGTACATACATGTACTGGAGATGCGCAGTAACTACTACGTGTCTAGATGAATATATGTAAACTGTCGCCTGTATTTCAAAGGCCCGGCTGGATAGGCGTGTCATAGCTCTGGAGAGAAACATGTAGTAAAGACAGAGGAAAAATGAAGAACATGGGGATTTGGCAGAAGCTATCAGCATAAATGAGTGAGTGAGGGAGTGCTGGAGAAATGAAAACTTCAACTACGGCCCATTTTGTTTCATCTCGATGATATTTAGCTTAAATTATTTAAATAGTTAGCAGAGCGGCTCTCTTCGGTGAGAAGCGGGCAAGTAAGAAAGTGACCAGCTAACTAATAATTGGGTACAACGGCACAAGGAGTCAGCAGCAATAACAATACCACTGTGGTTTAGATTAAAGGGCGCGGACAAGGCAGCTAGCAGGGTGTGTTTTTTGGTGGTCTTGATACCTGGTGCATTGCATGGCTGTAGTTACATACATAACTACATGAACATCGTGATTACATGTGCCCAGGCACATGTATGTATGTAGAGTATGTATGTAGAGTATGTATGTAGAGTATGTATGTAGAGTATGTATGTACAGGCTGCTAACGGAGGAAATGACCCTGGCAGAGAGATGAAGTGCTGTACTCAGTATTTGGATAGTTACAGAGGGAATAATAAACAAATGAACGAAGAACGAGAGTGGAAAGAAAAGGAAAAGGTGGACGATATAAGATATTTCAAATGGAAAATGGAAATTGGACTCTGAATATAAAAGCAGATAACTAACTACAGATATCAACCATTGCTGTGGTTTTTCATGTGCTACAGCATCATTTTATATTTGCAGGCTGATTGAGTATTATCACCGGCACTGGATATACATACCTATAGAAATGACCAATAATTGCGATCAAATTCCAAAGCTCTGTCGAGCAGAGAAAACGCCCGAGTTAATTTTGTCTTTCTGCCCACCGCGGACGTTCGGCAAGCCCCAGCAGAAGTTAGCCCCAGGGCCAACGGGGGCGCGAGAACTTAGAGGACTTTTTTCTGCTAAATATTTACTCGCACGGATCAAAGTAATTTCGCTGGAGCCCGCTTTTCTCATTGCTGAGTCTGCTCCCGCAACCCGCAATCCTCCTCTTTGTCCGCTTCTGCTGCCTTTTGCTGCCTTTTGCTGCCCTTGGCATTTTCCCCCTCACACAGTATCTTCTTCTCCCCCCTCAAAAACTCTTTAACTTTTGTCTTCTGTTTTTCCACTTACATCTTTTTTATACTCTAAAAATAAAAATAAAAGAACAAAAAAGTCACGCCCGTCCCCTTTTTCCCCATCCTATGTATTGCAGTGTGCCAAACTCACTGTTGCCGCTGTTGTGGACGATATAAGTTGTGTGTGTGTCTGTGTGTGTGTGTGTGTGTGTGGGTGTGAAGGTTCGTCCATTTTGCCTGTTGTCCCGAATTAGGTCCATTTGCACTTTTTTTTTTTTTTTTTTTTCCCTTTTTTCCTCCTCCCAACCCGAACCACATCCCGCACTACACTCCCTCAGCTTTGCAACACCTCCAACACCACTCCCCTCCTCCTCCTCCTCCCTCCCTCCCGCCCCCCAGGCAACAGCAACTGCATCATCGACCGGCTTGCTCCAGCAGAGACTCGGCTAGCTGCTCAATTCGCCATCTGTCTGTCTGGTCTCGACGTCGCTGCGTGGCTGCACGCTCGTCCTTGCTTTTTCGCCCTGCGGCCCCAACGTCGTTTTTGTCGTCGCGTGGGAACTCTCCCTCTTCTTCGTGACCACCAGGAAATCCAAAGTCACAATATAAAATAACGTGGAAAATAATTATATCACAGGCCTTCTCTCTCCCTTCTCTCCTCCCCCTTCAATCGCGCTTCCTTTCGGTTGCGTTTCACCAAAAAAGGAGGTCGTCGGGACAAAGCCCACAGCGCTCTCTCTCTCTTTTTTTTTTTTTTTTGCCTTGCCTCAGGATAACTCTCTCAACACATCCCCATTTCGATCCTCTATCCTTGCCTGTCTTTACGGGTTTGCCCTTCCGTTGCTGCTGGTCAAGAAAAAAGTACGTGTGTGTTTCGCTTGTTGCGATAGCACTTCATCGCCTCCCCTTGAACATTCCACACGCACACACTCACACTCCTCACACACAAAACCATATTTGAACCTTCTTTCTGTCTCCCTGTCTCTTCTATCCTGGTCCGTTCCTCCGGCAATCCCAACTTTCACCCTCTGTCCCTTTCGTTCTTCTTGGAGGACCTGTTCTCGCTTATCTACTCTACGTCTCGCTTGTTCGCAGATTCTTCTACACCTTTCTCGCTCCAGTTTAAGGCTTTTGCCGGCCCGAATCAACCCTCCCTCCCCCCCATCTTCAACTGTTTGCTAATGTGAAACCCACCCCCTTTAGGTCTCTCTTTCGCTGTGAAGCCTCGGTTTCTGAAAACATCCTCTCTCCTACGACTCCTCTCGGTTATCTTCTTCCCGCCAGTGCCTCATCCATCTAGTGGACACGACTTCCCCCCCTCCCCCCTCCGCGATAAATAGTCAACAGGCCCTTGACGTCTCTGGGTTTTGAGACAACAGTTGTTGGTGGGGCAGCCAGAGGGTGGAGGTTGTCCGTTTCCCGCCAGACCGGCAATTGGAGTTGTTTAAAAAGTTGCTGGACTCGTCCAGCACATAAAAAATCCTTTCCGGTTCCATCTATCCAGATATAGAAGCAGTGCCATTTCGCAACCCAGATTTGTTGTGGCATCATATCAACAATTTTTTTTTTTGCATTCCCATCATGTCAACTTCAACGAGTAGACCTGGGCTAGAGATGCCCGCGTTTTCCTACGCCCAAGCCGCGAAGGGATTTTCTACGCCTCCAAGCGTGCAAACCGTTGCTGAAAAGCAAAACAAGTCAAGCACGACATCGTCAGACCCGAGCAGCCAGAGGACAACTACTGGATCAGTGGATGGGGATGGGTCAAACCGAACTGTCGCCTCGTCGACTGACATGGAATCATCGTCGGTTGCCACGGAACCTACCGATGCCACCGACAAATCGCAATCCTCTTCTGAGCGCAACTCAGATTCGACAGCCACCCCACCTACCGCGGGTGCGCCATCGAAGAATGCTACTTCCGGAACTTCGTCGCCAAGCGCCGGAACTACTTCCGCCACAACGCTGCCCAAGGAAGATGATGTCTCTGCAGCTCCAAATGGCCTACCCGACTCTAGCTGGGACAAGCAGTCACAAGTTTCAGGAACTGTCGAAAAGTCGAGTGAAAGTGGGGAAACGGGCAAGGAGAAATCCAAGGAGAATGGCTGGGAAAAGGATGCGCCTGTTCTAAAGGAATTGAAGGCTGCGCCCATCCCTGCAGTAAATGTCTGGCAACAAAGGAAAGAAGCACAAGAGGCCAAGGCCAAGGCTAGTGCTGCCTTGAAATCGACAACAACAACTGCTGCTGCTGCTAAGCCGTTCAACTCGAAGTCGTCCGTTCCTAGTGAAAACCGTGCGGAAAGCTCGAAGGGCGGTGCCAGAAAGAAGGCTGGCGGTGCTGAAGTCGCGGCAGATGTGACGATGTCCAAGAAAAAATCAAGCGAAAGCGGTAAGAGCAAGGAAGAAGGTGAGGATTACCTTCTGTCCTCCCCCCTCCCCCAAGATTTTAATCTTCTGACACTACGCATAGGCTCCAGGAAATCTGGCGTGCGTTCAAGTAAACCAGCAAATATTGACAGTGTAACAACAGAGTCCCTCCCTCCAGTTGGCGATGCATCTTCGTGGCCTACCCCTCAGCTAGCGCAAGGCGAAGAATTCCGCAAGGCCCAAGAAAAGATCGACAAGACCGACAAATCAGAGAAGGAGAAGGCTCCTGCGGCTGGATCGCGCGGGAAGGAGAAATGGATGCCCGTCCCCTATGTTCCGACAGCTGTCTTCAACACTCCTCTCCCCCCTGCTGCGCGAAGAGGTGGAAGACCCTCTAGAGGCGGAAGAGAGGGAGGCATGCGCGGTGGCGCCCATCCTTCTGCTGCCATGTCCAGTGGTGACCGAGGCGTCCCTGCATCCGCTTCAGCGGCCGCCGGATCAAAACAGACTGGCTCCAGTGATAGGGGCCGCAGCGGTACACGTGTTGTCTCGGACCAGTCTACCACTACTCAACCCGCAAGAACGGGTAGCGCAAATGCGCCATTATCGCCCGACGAAAAGAAAACCCCACATGACAGCAGACCGGACAGAACTGGTAGCGACACAAAAAGCGTAAAGGCTCCAGAGGAGCCTCGGGGAACAGCAGCCGGTGAAGTTCAAAACCATCATCCCGCTGCTGAAACAGCTTCACGCCAGCGACAGAACTCGAAGAGCTTTGGTAGAGGCCACGACTATTCCAACGTGCCATCCCAGCGAGGCGCTGAACATACGGGAAGACATGCTGGTGCCCAAGGAGACTCTCATGCTGGCACACGATTTAGTTCCAGCCACGAGCGCCGTTTTGATAACGGCCCAAGGTCTGCAGAATTTTACAAGGAACCCCCTTCGTTCCACCCTAGGGATAGGGAATACCCACGAGAACGTAACGACTTCCATCGCGATCGTGAGTATGGTAGAGAGCGTGGAGAATCTCGGCCCGAAAGAGGCCGTGGTGGCTATCGGGGACGAGGTGGACACTCGAACTATAACGGGGCTCATGGCTCCCAATATCATAGTCCCCCAGTTGGACAATCTCAGTTCCAAAGCACAAAGCCGTTCTCACTTAATGAACGTCACCGATCTCATCATCAGACGTCTCAGAATGGCGGCCAGCAACATGGCGCTAACCGGGGCCTCAATATGAGATCACCATCCCTTCCATCCTCAGGGGTCTATGGCCCTACACCTTATCCAATCCAAACCGACATCAATGCCATATATGGTTATCCCCAGCTACATCAAGGTCCAATGACTGCAATGCCATATCAGCCGTATATGGAGCACTACTCTCTAATGAGCATGATTTCGATGCAGCTGTAAGCCCCCAGCCCTACCGCCCCCGCCCCCCAAGGTAACGCTTGAACGTAGTTCAGCTAATGAATTTCCAGGGAGTATTATTTTTCGGTTGACAATCTTTGCAAAGACATGTTCTTGCGGAAACACATGGATTCACAAGGTTTTGTTCTATTAAGTGTTATCGCTGGCTTCAAGCGGATTAAGAGCCTTACTGAAGATATGGATTTCCTTCGTCTTGTCTGCCGCCAACTGAGACATGTCGAATATAGACCCGGAGAAGACGGAAATGACCGCCTTCGCCCACGGGAGAAATGGGAACAGTGGATCCTCGCGATGGAAAGTCGCGATCCTTCCGCCCAGAATGAAGGCCCTCCCCCACTTTCTTTGTCATCTCCAGCTCACGATGGGAACAGTGATGGTTTGAACTCGACTCACCTAGAGACCACCGCGCCATATGGCAATGGGTCCCTGCACGAAATCTCCGGAAACGCGATCCCTTCCCACTATTCATTGTCGAATGGCGCCACTTCTGATACCCGCGTGCACCAGTCCGTATTATCGTCTGCTGCCCCTGAATTCTCGCCCGCTTATGTGCCGGTAGCGGGCCAAAATGAAAATACGAATGTAGGAAAACCCATTGATGATGAGAGTACTTTCCCAGACGAACAGATTGAGAACTTGGTGATTGTGGTGCGTAAGCCAGGAATTTCCAGCCCAGCGCAGTCACCTTTTCTCATTCCTTCGTCTCGTTCTTTCTCCAGCGGTTCTGTTGACGGTTACAAAGCAGCGGGTGGGACAGTGAGCACAGAAAAACGACCATCTCTATCGACGCGTACGGCCCAAATAAATATTACAAGGTACATCAAAACAATCCGCGAGTAAGTGAACGAAAGCATTTGACGATAGTTATACTGACATGTTGAATAAATAGCGTAGCTGACGGGCAGCGCCGTGGAAGGTCGCCCCCGCCGTCCGTGTCTAAGAATTCCGAAACAGCAGCTATCGCCAACATGCCCACGTTCTGGGTCAAAGACAGAGATACCCCGATTGAATCCCTCCCTACCGACCTTCTTCACGAATCCTATAACGTATTTCGCAAACAAACCCTTGATAAACGATCGTCTGGCATAACGAGTGACGGAAACCTGGATATGGACGTTCTTTATCAATTCTGGTCTCATTTCTTGGTCCGCAATTTCAATTCAAAAATGTACAATGAATTCAGGAGTCTGGCGTTTGATGATTTGCATTCGAATAATTCCACCACGGGCCTCAACAGCATCATCAAATTTTATGATGGCGTGCTTGCGAGCAATAGACCGATGCCTGACACGGTCTCGCGGGACCTGGTCGAGCTGGTGGAGTCTGAGCTGGAGGCTGCGCAAAAGGAAAAGCCCGTGTTTCAGAAGCTGCGCTGTGCATGGCGGAATGGTGCGTTTAGCCTTACGAACAGGAAACGGATTGATCGTATCATCAGTGAACGCTTGAGGGCGGAGCTGGAGAAATGATTTTTTTTTTTCAGGTCATTTCTTTTGTGTTTTAATGCTTCTTGTTGCTTTTTTTTTTGTTTTATTTTTCAAAAAGAATTCTTCTTCTGTTTTTACAGTGTGCTCGTTTTTCGCTCTGCTCTTTCTCTTTCTCTTTCTCTTCTTCATTTTGCCTCCGCTTATTATTCATGTCTCTTACTATTATTGTGCTTTGCCCCCCCCTCTTTTATTAACATATGTGTCTGTGTCTATCTCATTTTTGTTGATTTCATCAATAAATCAATCCTCTTTTTTTTTTT